>JAEBDU010012173.1:0-25188 GCA_016802625.1 Heliconius numata | reverse complement strand
TGATAACCTCTTCAATGTATCGCTGAGCTGTTACAGTGCCTCCGTTTAGGATTATTAGCTCAGTTCTACCCGATAGACTGATGCCTCCCCACACCATCACATTGGGACCCCCGAATCTGTCACTTTCTCGGATGCAAGCATCCGAAAATCGCTCACCTTCACGTCTCCAAACCTTAATGCGTCTATCATCATTAAAAAATTTCACTTTACTCTCATCAGTAAACAACACTGTACTCCAGTCACTTATGTCCCATGCAAGATGTTGCCTTGCATACGCTAAACGATTTGCACGATGAGCACTTGTTAGTGGAATTCGCACTATTCGTCTTCTGGAGAACTGCTGGTCTTCGTGCAACCGGTTCCTAATCGTTTGATCACTAACGCGGGTACCTGTGGCTTGCCGCAAGCGATTTTGTAAGCCGTGAGCGGTGATAAAACGCTCTTTTCGCGCAGTCAAGCGAACATAGCGGTCTTCTTGTGCGGTGGTGGATCTAATTCTGCCTGATCCTCGTCTTCTGGATACCGTTCCCGTCTCTTGAAAACGATTCCAAGCATTTTGGATCGCTCTTCGTGAAAAGCCGAGCTGTAGAGCTACAGAACGTTGTGAATGTCCTTCTTGAATTAAAGTTACAGCTCTGGTTGTGGCTGGCAAGTCCATGTGTCGTCGAATACATGGCATAGTGTTCGGAAAAGATCAATTAAAACGATAGTTAAACAATATTTGAACTATGCACGACTACTTCCAAACTTTGACTGAATTTAACTATCAACTTAAATAAGGGTCAAATCAAGTGCTTCATAAAAATCTCTAAATCTACCTGCTTTTACAATTTTTTGCTGGCAGTATACTCAAATAGATCTTGTCAACACTTAAGATGAACGTACCATAAGTATCAACCACTCAAGATTGCATTCATGTAAATAAATTAACCCAAAGTGCAAAAATACGTAGTGGCCCTTATTTTGTTTTGACTAGTATATATTTTGGCTAGTGGCATATCACTCCGTTTTATTCTATTCTTAGAAAATACCTCTATTTGGTCTGAAGAAATTTAAAAAGAAGAACTAACTATATTAACTTTTCCGCGTGGAAATTTTCAATTGCCAGCTTGAGTCAGTGGGTAAGTTTCCGTAGTTCCGTCGTATTGACAATATTGTATTTCATATTAGGAATTTTTTAAATTTGTCGCGGTTTTGTTGAGATTATTTAATTCTATTTATCTTCTTATTACTTTTTTACTCTATTTTTTTTTCAAATAAGTAAAATTGAAAATATTAATTTAACCATAATAATCGACATTATATCTTACTCGGTTCTAAAATTGTAATATTTTAAATATTATAGAAAAAAAATACAATAATTGTTAATTGAATTCATAAATGCAAATAGACGTCAGTCTTGCATCGAACCTTGACCCGGATGGATCTACGAAAAAAGTCACATCTGTCGTGACAGCTGAGAGAAAGGTTGATGTCACTGAAATGAAAAATAACCTGGCGGCTTAACGACTTTATTTTTGTTACACTTGAAATATTTTTTTGAAGTTTTCATACATTTCAAAGAGATAAATGACTCTGGTGTTTCTATTAATAATATAGGTAGTGTGACTCTATTAATTACGTATCGATTATTATATTTGTTTCAAAAATTAGTTACCACAAAAGTTTAATAATTATTAAATCAAATTCAGCAGCTTCACGCTTTATCCCGCATTTAGCAGAGTAAGCAAAGATAATAATGTTAGGACACTCCGTTCCGCATTCTCCACCAAATTCTGGAGGCATTGCGTGTTGAGTAACGGAAACCGACTCCACGACGTATCGCGTTTACTGGTCTTATTAAAAAAGTCTAATTGAATATTAATTTGGGAAATTATAATTTTTCACTTTTACAACATTAACTTTTTTCTTCATTTTATTATTTGCACGGTATAATTTTTTTTTCTATTTAGCATATTATACAAAATTCCATTATATGTAACGATCAAACGATTATAGACATTTAAATTATTTTCATTGTAAAGATTTATAATTGCTTTCGTACGAAGACCGCAAATTGCTATTCGTCATGTAATGTGAATATTTAAGAGTAAAATAAAGAATAATATATTTATATATAAATGACGATATATTTATCAGTTGAATGTCTTAAATTTATAACATTTTTAATAATAAATTATTAAACAATAATAATTAATTTGTAACTAATAGCTAAGCAGTTATGATACCCACGAGTATATCGTTTAAATTAAAATCAAAATTCATTCAGTTGGGCCATTACAAGCAATTTTTGAATTCTCGAGTTACAGAGAAATGTCAGTACTGTCAGTACAGGAAGTTTCAGTTCTGTTGAAAGAAACCAAGGAAGAGTAATGAACTTGTTTTTTCTAGAAAGTGCATATGAGCAGAAATCTTAAACGAGATGGTTTTTTACTTAAAATATTATTGGTACTAGTTTGATAAGCAAAAATTGTTGGATTACGTAGTTTTACCCGTAAATTACGGAAAATGCGTTAAAAAAATATTAAAATTAAAAATCAGTTACTATATATCTCTTGAATAAGGCTGTGCTCGACTTCATTTAAATACGTCGTAAAGAAACATCAAAGGCCAGTTCTGTGTCAGGGTCTGGTGGACATATTTATTTCTTATGTATACTTAAAAGGATTTTATCATATAAAATACCTAAGTAATAAAATTAAACTAGATATATGACATTAACTAAAATGAAATAACACTATTATTTATTTTTATAAATAACTATATTGAAAAAATAACATAAAATTTTCCTGTTAACGAGGTATTTTGTAACAACACAGACAAAATTCCACAAAAACTGAAAAATAATTAAAAAAATACCGCGTATCTGTACGTGCAACTCTGAATGTCATTTAACAAGGTCTCTATACTATCTTAAACCAGTTAAGAAATGAGTCAAAAAAATATATACATAATTAATTTATACTAAAAATTCAACAGCGAGGGCACCTAGTGTTAAGACACTCCGTTCTCCACTTTCCGCTGAATACTGAAGGCATTGCGTGTTGAATGGTGAAACTCACATCCTTTGCCTAGATACCAGAGCGAAGAAATGGAAATATAAATTGAAATAAATATTTCATTTCCTCGAATGGGGATCGAACCCACCACCACTCGCGTTTACAATTACTCTTTGTGCCCCTGCGCCTAGACTGGATATATAAATATAAAGAAAATATATAGAAATTGAATAAGAACACTAGAACAGCTATCCGGAAGTTAGACAAGGTTAAAATCGATGTTATCGGAAGTCGACGGTGCGTATCGGATAAATCTGTACTTAGAATTCATGGAGCATAGTATGAACCATGCTGGGATACCTTATGCTTGACCATATTGACAATCTATTTATACTTGGACACTGTCACTTGGCTTCTTGACCATATTTGTTAATAAATGTTAAGGAAAAATATGGATACCATTTTTTTAGATTTTTAAAGTGTTATTTTACACTTAGAAATGAGAAATAATTTAAAGAAATATTTTAACGTATTTGAACCCGCGCCTCTCGGGTACTATCGAAATCTCGCTGCGTTAAATTTATTATATATATTTTCTAAAATATATGGTTTTTTCCATCCATTTTCAATTCACTAAACGAATTTAAATTTAATACTAACATGTGATGATACCATAAAAGGTCGTTTATTCATACAGAAGAAATAGTTTAATCTTATTAATGGAAACTTCATAGCACACGAATGAATTGAATCCAATAATGGGTATCTATTTGTTAGTACTTTTTTGTTCAATTTCACGCTGAATCTCGCATGTACCAGGGTAAGCAGAAGTCTAGTGTTAAGACACTCTCCATTTTCTGCCAAATTTTGAAGGCATTGTGTGTTGAGGGACGGAAGCAAGGCCGCGCTTTACACCTACACCAGAATAAGATTTCCTCTAGTAGGAATCGAACTCACAACCTATCGGGTTTATAGTTTGTAGTACTGCACCACGACTGGCCTCATTATATCCTATTATATCTTTAACTACATACTTAAATTAAGTTTTTATATGAACAATTTAAAACATAATCATTTCACACACAAGTGACACTGTCTCAAGTACCTATCATTTCTAAAAATAAATATAAGTAGAAGAACTTGTTATTATAATAATAAAATGATAATAGCCTTTTTTGCTATGAATTAGTTTTTTGTCATAGATTATTATAAGTAAATAAAGCCGGTTTTGAGATGACCAATTGTTTGGTTAAAAATAGCTAATATTTGTATTTACTTATCTCTTTGCAACACTGATTAAAGACAATAAATATTTTCAATAATAAATTGAAATATACTGTTCAATAAAAAAAAAATGTCACGCCATAATACTTCCGTTGTAACGTATAAGTTTTTTTTTTCGTTAACTTAGAAAATGTGCAATTGCAAAAAAATGTGTTAAGTAAAAATGTGCAATATAATAATATATTCTAAGTATTTATTATTAATACAATAATATAACTTTATACACAGTTGTTAATTAGATATAGATTTTAATTGAAACATAAAAAAAAATTACGGTGACAGCTTCAACGGAATTAAACAAAAAAAACACAATTATCTTACAAAGACCAAAGAAAAAAAACACAAAAAATCCACACGATGAAACACAACCCAAAAAAAAAAAAACAAATTAATGATCTGTGAAAACTTTTTTCCAAAAAAAAAAAAAAAAACACTGGCCGGTAAGAAAAAAAAAGAAAAAAATATATATAACGCGCTTTCAACGTTATGTCAGTTCGGGCGTCGCGGTATGACTAGCGCTGACGTGACGGTGTCAGTATGTAAGCTTATTATGGTTCTTAAATTAATTCATATGGTGTCTAATGAACTTGGACAAATGGGTGTAATTATTGTATGTAATGCTTCAATTATTCTTTCAAGAAAGAACTAGAAAAAAGTGGTTCTTTTTTTTACTTTTATGGTGTATTCCGAATATAGCAGGAGTAGGCAGGTGTTTAAGAAATTCTCCGCTGAATTCTGGAGGCGTTGCGTGTTGAGTGGCGGAACTCATTGCCTACTTTTCGGACCATGCCATGCCTGCAGAATTCGGCAGAAAGTGGAGAACAGAGTCTCTTAACACTAGGTTCCTTCTGCCTACCCTGCTGTGTGCGGGATACAGCGTGAAGCAGATTTATTTGTTTTTATTTTTAAATTTAATAGTTCATAAAAACGATCATAAAACATGAAATTAATAAAAACTCATCGAATATGTAAGTGAAACCTAATCTATCTTAATTTATGTTTACAGCGATTTCAGTTGTACGGTTAACACCTAGGTCAGGAATTCTTGGTGGCTATTTTCGAACCAAGGTTAAATAATGGGAATGTTCATATTCAAAATATTTTTAAAATAATAATATAATTAACAAAGTTTACTTAAGTAGCAACAATAACTCTATAGTATATTTAATTTGCACGACTCATTATAAAATTCAAGGACATTTACTAAAAACGTGTTTACAGTTAGGACAGATCCCTTATATATCTGGTGGTATGAGTAGCGGATCTCAACGCCGCGCCTTGCCTCAACACAAGAGCGAAGAAATAAACTTATTAAATATGTTAATATTTGCTCGAGTGGAAATCGAACCAACCACCTATCACATTTATCGTCATACGCTTGCGCCAACTAGCCTTAATATAAAATATGTAGATCTCATATCTACAAATAAAAATAAATCATAAAATCCATCTATATTACAAACATGTATTAAATAACTTTGAAAATTACTATAATTTCATAAGTATTTATTGATTTGAATCCACATTACCCGTTAACGTTCGACCTCGCTGCTATTTTAGCCACGGGCGAGGCCTTGGAACTGTTTGCCATAACCTAGCTAGTGGCTACCTGGAACTGAGACCGCCCGGAGGTACGTGCTGCCAATGTTACTGAGGTTCCCTTAAGAATGTTATAGGAGTGTTTCTTTTTTGGAGGTTAAGAGTTTTGGGTATTAGTCATGGTAGCAGATTTTTTTTGTATTTTTCCTTTGTAAATAATGTATTATATGTTTTCTTTATTGAGGTCGTCGTTGCTTGTGGGCATGAGACAGTAAGTGACGGTTGTGGGTTCGATTTCCGCTCGGAGAAATTAATTGTTTAATATTTTCACTGCGTCGCTGTGGTAACAATGTAAACTTGAGACGTGAAAAGTGGGAAAAGTAGGTTCCCTCTGTCTACCCTGTTGTATGCGGGATACAGCGTGAAGCCGATTTTAATTAAATTTTTATATTAATTCGTACATATATGAGTTATGGAAACGTATACGTAAGCTTGCACAAAATAAATATAAATGTGAAAACACAAAGTTAAATGTATTATATAACAATTTTTTTTATTTAAATTTAATATATTTTTTTCATGTATCAAAAAATTATAGCGCCATCTACCATCAATTGTGTGCATTAGCAAGGTTTTTGCTTATACACAATAAGCTACTTGTCACTAGATGGCGCTACCTGTATTTGTCTAATTAAAATTAAACATTATCAACGTTAATTTTAAACATAATAATTAAAAAGGTTTTCAATATATCTTAGCGCAATTTATCATAGTAAATACTTAAAAAGAATATTACTTAATAAAAATCATGTTACAATATATATGAGGAATAATTTTCACATTCAAAATGGTCAAAGTATACAACAAAGCGTCCAGATAGGTCAAATTGATCGCGTGCGATTGTTGATGATGTGAACGCGAGTCTGCTCGTTGGCTGAATTAAAAATAGGACACCTACTCGAATGGAGACGATTGTCGTCTTTATAATAACGTCCTTTTATTGTTCTGGCGGCTGAGTGCTTGGAATTTGTGTGAATAAAGTTTTGTGATGGCCAGACACCAGTTGGTATTAGGCCCGTATGTATAAATCGCTTTAAAGTCTGAGATCGATCTTGTGATGATGTTTTCTTTTATAGATATGTAAGTATTTTATGAATGAAACCGGCATCTCAAGATTTGGATGAACTTAAATAATTATCAGTTCATGACAACGATATCTCATCTCAAGAACTACTGAAGATCTCATAAGAATATTATAGTAAAAAGTTTGTAAGTAATGAAAAAAAAAACTATAAATTACTTTATTCTTCATTCTTTGCCTATTTAATAATTCTTAATAGAACAATACTAAATACCTAGGCCAGTTGCGGCCCAGCAGAAAAAGTATATGAACGTAAACGCGAGTGATTATGGGTTCGATTTCCATTCGAGGAAATGATATTTATTTAAAATAATATTTTCGTTTTGGAAATGACGGGAGGAACGAAACGCAATGCCTCCAGAATTCGGCGGAAAATGGGAAACGTAGTGTCTTGACACTAGGTTCCCTCTGCCTACCCTGCTGTCTGCGGGCGTCCGCGTGAAGCAGATATTTAAACATAAATAGGTAGTATAAAGATAATTTAGTACCTATAAATAATAATTATATCAATTATATGTAATTATAGTGTTTATTCTAATCGAACGCCTACTGATAAAATAATATTGTCTCATATACATCCGTCGATTACAATCAGTGTCCATTTGGTTTCTGTAATAGGTACCTATATACCTCCGTTCCCCCTATATACCTACTTAGGATATTTTTTAAATGGGTATAAAATAAAGGTGTTTCATTATTTTTCATTATTTTTTCAGCTTCACGCTCTATCCTGCTGCTATTTAGTTAGCGAAGCAGAGGGAACGTAGTGTTAAGACACACCGTTCCACACTTTCGTGTTGCTTTTGTTTCGTTTGTTATTAGAGCGTAGGAATGAAAATATTAATCAATCATAAATTATTCCACCGAATGGGAATCAAACCCACAACCTTTCGCGTTTATCTGGTAAAGAGCCAAAGCGCAGCGTTAGGTTCCGCCACTCAACACGCAATGCTTGCAGAATTCAGCGGAAAGTGGGGAACAGAAGGTTCCCTAGGTTCCCCAGCGTAAAGCTAAAAAAAAAACTAGATATCATTATAATCGCCTATCTTGTTTAAAACCAAATATCACTTCTAAGATGTAGTTCCAAACAAGGCGAGTAAGTTGAATGTGACAGCTTACCTAATGCTAAACGATTTAGTTCTCTATTTCAATAGAGATAAAGGCGTATATTCTATTCGAAAGGAATAAAATCGAAAGCTGTACTAGACTAACAGGCCACACGCATGTGATTTAAGAAAAGATAAGACACTGTATATTCTTAAGCATATGTTAGGTCATGCTTTTAATAATAAACATATTGCTTATGTATGTAGATTCTAGATATTTACAAATGATAAATTTGCTACTTTAAATATTCTACTGAATAAATCAAGTTCACGCTGTATCCCGCACACAGCAGGGTAGGCAGAGGGAACGTCGTGTTAAGACAGTCCGTTCCCCACTTTCTGCCGAATTCTGGGGGCGTTGCGTGTTGAGTGGAAGAACTCAACGCCGCGCTTTGCCTCGACACCAGAGCGAAGAAATGGAAATATAAACGTAAATAAATATTTCACTTCCTCGAGTGGGGATCGAACCCACAACCGTCGCGTTACAGCCACACCCTTGTGCCGCTGCGCCACGACGGCCTCGTATATATTATATTCTACTGATTTCATTCAATCCTGTCTAAATATAGATATATTTGTCTAACAAGACTAGAGCAAGAGACTATAGTTCTCTCTAGTCTCTTGCTCTAGTCGATGCCTAATGTCGAAACGGGAATGGCAATTGAGTTCCGCCTCTCAAAGCGCAATGTCTCTAGAATTCGCCGGAAAATGAGGATCTGAGTGTCTTAACATTAGGTTCCCTATACCTACTCTGTTATAGACGGCATACATCGTAAAGCATAAATTATATAAAATTTGCACAACAGTTTAGTTTGAACTATAACATTTATTATTCATAGTTCACAAAAAATATTATTTATATCCAGAATTGCCTTTCACACTACTTAATCTAATTCAGGTTTCTCAATATTTAAAAAACCGTTATTCTTTATAATAAAGCAGTAAATAATATTTATATGTAATATAACCTTTTAATTTATTTGTATCATTAATGTGAGATGGATTAACATAAATTTTATTGCTAACCATTTCCCGCGATCTTAAAGATGTAAAATATATACTAATCATTTCTTTTCATAGCTTTGACATTTGAGATCCGCGCAAGATAGACAGAGGGAACTTGGGAACCTAGTATTAGGACTCCGTCCTCATTAAAACAATTCCGTTCCCCACCTTCGACAGAATTCCGGAGCAAATTATCATTTCTATATATATAATTATGAAAAAAATGTAACTTCGCATAAAAACGATAAATTACAATCAACAAATTACAAAACAATTAAACTTAAATTTTTAATGAAATGTCTTGAAAATTCTATAATATTTTTAAGACATTTAATTAAATATTACAAAGTCATCCAGAGTAGAACGCAGTCGGATAGTCTAATAACAAAAGTGGGTAAGCTATTTTCAGCGAGGTTATAAATTTTAATCACGCAGTTTATATGCGTTTGCACGACGTTACATATATCAAGATCATAATATTTTAGTGCAGGAAAAAGTCTCTTTCATCTGGTTTTCAACGGTTATTGAACCTTGGTAATGGTGTGTTGACATTTAATTACTAAATATAAAAAAAAAGAACAGAGAAAAAAGAAAAAAAGCACAAGGGTGTGACTGTAACGCGACGGTTGTGGGTTCGATCCCCACTCGAGGAAGTGAAATATTTATTTACGTTTATATTTCCATTTCTTTGCTCTGGTGTCGAGGTAAAGCGCAGCGTTGAGTTCTGCCACTCATCACGCAATGCCTCCAGAATTTGACAGGAACACTAGGTTCCCTCTGCCTACCCAGCTGTGTACGGGATACAGCGTGAAACTGATTTAATTGAACTAAAAACATAGCTTCACGTTGTATTACGGTAGTAGGGTATGCAGAGGGAGCGTAGTGTAAAGACACTCCGCTTCCCTCGTCCACCGATTTCTGGAGGCTCTAAATGTGATACATCCATTAAGACAGAGAAAATAAATTACTTCCTCAATTCCTCAGCTCAGCTGACTTCAAAATATCATGACTTGTATGAAGGTGAAAGATATTTAGTTTTACGGTGTTGTAAAACTTATCAGTCGAAAGAAAACTTAGCCTTTATTACTGTTTAATGCGTTGTAATCACGTGTTTCCAGAGAAATATTCTTTTGATGTAATCCGAGTTTATTTTCTATTTTTTTATTTTAATTATCTTGTTTTATAAGAAAACACCTTAGTGTATATATAAGCCATTATTTTCGACGATTCTTGAAAGTTTTCTTGTTATTTAACGGAGTTTAAAACAGCGTTTTCTGTTATAATAACGAACTTCTACATAAACGGGAAATAAAATATAATAAATAAAGCAGCTCCAAGCTTTTTCCCGGCAAAGGGAACCTAATGTTAAAACACTACTCACTACTCATTTTTCGAGACATTGCATATTGGGCGGCGGAGTTCAACTCTGCGGTTTGTCTAGCTGAACGGGGAAGTTTAAATAATTTTATTATAATTATTCCCCCGAGTGGGGATTGATCCTCCAACAATCGTAGCAGTCAAGATGCTTTCCCACTACGCTACTGCCTCATGTAGTAGGTACCTATAATAAAAATATTAATATTGAACGTACTTGGATTTGAAGCCACAACCTTTGTTACTTCACAGTCGTTCCAACAGTTCTACAGCGACTTGAAATATTATTATATTTTAAAGATAGTTAAAATAATTTTACAAAGTTAACTAAATTATATTAATTTTACAAGAAAATATTATTTTACATTTACATAGTGAAAATTGTTTCATAGTAGCACATAGTAAAATACACGTTGCAATACTCTAACAAGCATAGACGTGCTAGCTATTATAAAAATTATTGCTTTAAGAGAAACGTGAAAATTATTTCTTATAGAAAATATATAGGAAAAGACAGCTCTTTGAAATAAATTTTCCGTTCCCATTAAGACACTTCCGTTTCCCATTTTCCGCCGAATTCTGGAGGCAATGCGTGCTAACTAGCGGAGTTAAACACTGCGCTTTGCCTCGACATCAGCGCGTTGAAATGAAAATATTAAACATTTTATTTCCTCGAATGGGAATCGAATGCACAACCTGCCGCGTCTACACTCTGGGGGCCCTGGAATCTCAGTCTATATTCTAATTATCCCTCTGCACTAGCGGCGTTAGGGTAGGGCGAGCCTGGGCGACCGCCCAGGGGCGCCGGATAAAAAGGGCGCCGTAGACGCCCGTTTAGGGCGCTTTGTGCAAAGATGTCTTAAAATGGTCTAAGTTTAAAAAAAAAACGAAGTCATCGTCATTGAAATATTTATCAACTTTGAAAAAAAAAGAGTTCGCAGATAGAAAGGCTAGAAGAAGTGAAATTTTATTAGTTTTTGTAATTTTTTTTAAATACATGGTTATTTCGTTGTACTCATTCCTTGTTTTGTATATTATTGAAATGTAGTTAGGGGGCACCGAAAAAATTTCGCCCAGGGCGCCGGTAGTGCTAAAACCGGCCCTGTCCCTCTGAATACCCTGTTTTGCGGGATAAAACGTGAAAATGTTGTTATAACAGCCAACAAATAATTATAAAGCGATTCCCTTGCAAATGAACCATATAGGTAATTTATAACTCACACCTTCATATCAAGCCGTATACTTTTCTCTCGCTGTCATGCCATCGAAACTCCTATTTAGCATAATGTGCAGGTAAGCTATAGTAATCATTAGTTGGATCCAACGTTTATTACATGTTTATATGTCTTTTCAATTATACTGTCCATATATTTCGTGATGAGATCGTTTTCCTCATATATCTACATTATATAAGATTTTTTAATCCTGGACTTAAGAACTATTTAATTCAAATTCAAAATATTCTTTATTCAAGTAGACTATTATAATAAGCACTTTTGAATCGTCGAATGAACATATGAACAAAAAGCTACCACCGGTTTGGAAGGTAGTTCTGCTGAGACGAGCCGGCAAGAAACTCAACAGTTGTTCTTTTCAAAGTCAATGGTACAATCTATTACATTTGCTGGCAGCTATCCTGCCTGACATTCAATAGATATTAATTCCATACATGTTTATCCTCTAAATATTACTAAATAATTTATTATTAATACTGGTTGAATGATTAACACTTTATATTATATTCTCTGTATTAATAATAATATTTTGAGGCCATTGTAAGCGCGACAGGTTGTGAGTTCGATTTCCACTAAAGAAATTCGGTCTGGTAGCGAGGCAAAGATCGGCGTTGAGTTTCGCCACTCAACACGTAATGCCTCCGGAATTCGGCAAAAATGGGAAACGTAAGTGACTTAATGGAAACGTGATGTTTCCACATTCAGTTCCCAGGTTCCCTCTGCCTACCCTGCTATGAGCGGGACACAAAGAAATCTTTACCATATGACACTGACAAATAAGCTTAAATATAGTCTTATATTATTAGGGGACATATTTTTTAAATCGGTAAGGCACCATTAATTGTTAAATTTATTAACAAATGTTAACTTTAAATAAAATGTTAACTTTATTATTTTCAACACTAATTTTAATGCAGTGTAAAATTAATGTCACTTTAACACCTTAAACAACTTTATATCGATGTATTTTGGGGTTAAGCCGTCTTTTAAAGTGAAAATATCGATTTAGTTTTTGTTTTAAATGTATTGATATATTTTTTTAAGCTTTGCTCTGAAGATAAATATTTTAAATATGCCCGTGTAAGTACAATAATTCATGGTATTTTATGGTATAAAAAACTAAAAATTAGTAAAAAGGAAAAACATCTATTTATACCACATTTAACTAATTTAAATGCTATTGAATATATACTTTAAATTATTAAGTAATATTACTTATTAAAACTCGCTTCAGCTTTTGCTGTATTCCACATTTAGGGAGTTTCCCCAGGGAGTTTTCGAGGCATTGCGAAATTGAGTGGCGGAACTCAACCCCGCTTTTTAATGAAAAAGAAGTGTGTTCGATTGCCGAGTGTTGTTTATAGTCACAAGTTTGTGCCACTGTGCCACGACGGACTCTTCTAAAACTACAACTCCATATAATGATGAATTTTAAACTAGAAAAGTCAGCGTCGTCGTTTTTTTTACTATTTATCGTATATAAGTTTCGCCAGATACACAGTCTTACCCTAACAGAGACAGAGAAAATGACAGAAAAAAACAAAAAGAATAAAATTCAGTTTTTCTCTAGTAAGCAAACCCACGCCAACAGTGTCCCGAAGATCTGAATGAAATGTATATTTTTAATTCAACTACTCAAAATCTTGAACTTAACTTTTATGACGGAAATAATTCCATTCTTTAAAATATTATGTTAATCTTTTACAAAAGAGGCAAGTGTGTAATGGGACTTTACCTACAAAATTATTTAGAATCATTCATCATTAATGTCAATATTAATTCTTAAAGCAATTTTGACATGTTGGTATGCGCACACAATTTTTTAAAGTTTCAATTAATTATTACAAATTTATATGAAAGTTTGTATACATTTGTATATTGAATAGTTATTTATACAGTTTTTTTATTGTAGCTTCACGCAGAGGGAACCTGGGAACCTACTGTTAAAATACTCCATTCCCATTAACACACTTCTGTTTTCCACTTTCTTTCTTTCCGTGTTGAGTGTATATACTTGTATAGTATTATAATATACTAGCATTTTTGAATATTCTAATCATTTATTAAGAAGAAAACAATACTATTTATTTACCTCGTTATAACAATTAAGGAAAAAAATATTTAAGATATATTTTACATATATAAGATAATTTATAAAATATCACATTGTATAGTGTATAGTAGTTCCTTATATTAATTGGCATTTAATTTGCAAAAAAGATTAAGTCCAGAAGCAATCGTAATCGATCAATCAATTCACTTTCGTACTCACATCGATATAATTATAATTCATCGATATTTATTTCGACTTCTCGATTTACATAAGTGGAACTAGTAGCGGTGAATTAATTGATTATTTAAAAATTTATAAAAAAGTTTTTTTGGATTTTGAAGTATTTTTTTCTTTACAGAGTAAAGAAACCTAGTCCTAGTAACTCTATTTTCTGAAACAAACATTGCATATTTGTAACGGAAAAGAATATGCATTTTTTTAAACCATTTTTTTAAAGAAAATCCATTTTTAATATTTTTACGATATCAATTTACAAATCAATGTTGAAAATGAGTGAAAACCGCATTAAAACTGCATAGTTTGAAAAAAAAAAAGACTATTTCGACTACTAAAAACTTCGATTCTATTTGATTCGAACGTACACTCACATAATATCATAAATACATATTAACTTAAAAAAAATTAAAATCATTAAATTTATCATTAAAATTGAAAAGTTCCACAAATGTAAGCTTAAACGCTAGTATAATGAGGACTAATGAAGCCAATATCCTAGTAATGATATCATGCCCAGATGTCCTTCCTCAGCCGGCCGCAGTACTTGAACAATAAAATGATTTCTCGAATAGCACTCTTGAATCTCTTGACACACATTCAGCAAAACAGAGTAAATTCAGTTGCTATCGACAGACTGTCTAATGTGGCCGCGTGAAAACGTCCCGTAATATTATCCCGCTGTTTCCCGCATATAGCATCTAGCAGGGTAAAAGCGGGAGCTTATTATTAAGATAGTTCCCATTTTCCCCATTCTCCACTTTAAACCCGAATTCTGGAGTTCTTTCGTGATACCATAGTGAAAAATTAAAATATTAAATATTTCAGTTCCTGGAGGGAAATCGAACCTACAACCTCTCGTATTTACACAACTGGTATCAATATTTCTAATATTATATTTAATTTGCGGAAATATAAAGTACCTAAAATGATTTTACTGTTTTAAGACAGTGCAGTCACATGCACTTTTTTTGTTTTATTGTAACAAATGTTTTTGCAGATCTCGGATAGGGGTTGGATTCCGCCACATAGAAGAGGCAGAGGGAGGCAGAGCCTGAGAACCTAATTTAATACACTCTGTTCCCAAAAGAAACTTCCGTTCCCAACTCAATATATATTATTAGTTACAATATAGTGAATCGTGCGAGAAATTAGTGCAAGCTAAAATATATTTAAGTCAGTATATTCAGTGTTTGCCAAGATTCTATTAACGATAGTAAGCTGTATAATTAACTATTTAAGAAACATATTAAACCGAAGTTTAAACATATGCTGACAGTAACCAACGATATATGTTATCTCGATTCAAATTAGCACGTGATTTTCTAGTAATTTCCCAATCGCAAAAACCAAATACGAGAGAAGATTAACAAATTGGTTGTAAATTGTTTAAGCAGTATATAATATGGTAAAGGCCAATTTGGAAAACGAGATTTCTCTCATCGCCATCTTTGGGATTCGACAACTCTTCGACGTAGTCCTGCACTTGTATTTCAACTTTAAATATATATAAATTTATTTGTTTGCGTGTTCATCTCGTTACGTGCCTGCTTAAATTAGAGTTATGGACGGTGTTGCCACATAAAATTAACGTCAAATCTTTTTTTTTTATATTTTTTCCTTTATAAGTAATGTTATGAGCAGAAGTATTTTTAAATATATTTTTTTAATCAAAAAGATTTTTATTTATTTGAGATTGTCGGTCACTTAAGGCTTCGTCTTTAATTTATTGTTAATTTGTTGTTAAATTACACATTTTTTATCAGTATCCGGTATATTGCAAGGTACAAAGAGAACCTAGTGTTAAGACACTCCGTTGTCATAAATTGTGTTTGAGCCAAAACTGTTCTGTAGTTTTTGCGTGAATGTGGAACAAAAATCCGTTTGTATAAATTTTCAAAATTAACCAATTAAAAAAAAACTGATATAATGTTAACTTATATTTTAAAATCAAAGAAAATATTTAAATAATTGCTTCGTAAATACAAATAAAACAAAATCAAAGTTACAGAAATAACAAAATCTCCATTTATATCATTTTTATCATAGATAGATAAAGATAAAAATAGATTCAAACGATTTGTTAATCTTTCATACTGACAGTCATATCCAGATACTTAGTAGATAAGTGTATTTTATACGGTTGTATTGTTACCGAGTTACGGGCGAACGAACATACCGATATGCATGCAAATTCAACAATTAGTAAGTATGCCGAAGGTTTTGGCGATAACGAGATACATACTGCCTTTCACGCTTAACACTTTAATTGGGTATGTTGGTATTTATTTGTTAATTAAATATTATAATTGCAAATTATAATTTAAATATAGATACATTAAAATGGAAAACAGTAGTGTATTCGTATCTATAAATAACATTGATGTAGAGGCATTATGTTTTACTAATTTATGCTTTTAGTTTAGCTTATAATATATATATATATTATTCCTATACAATTAAATTTTCTTTGAAATATGTATTTATTGATTAATCAGTTTAATAGGGGAATGTTCATTTATGAATGAAAAAATTAATGAACGTCGCCGAAAAATGGGTTAGGTGATAAAATTTCAAATATATAAATGTTTTTAGGCAACTTGTTATTTACATTATTTTTTTTATTAAGCTTAATGGATATCTCTATACTAACATGTTTATCACCACACCAATAATAAATATAATTGTATATTTAAATTATATAAAATTAACATAATTAATATGCTTTTATATTGCAAATTTAAAATGCATGCTTTCACTAATTATAAATATAGTAATTAAGTCGATTTTTAATTATATAATTTAACTGTAGCGGCCTAATTATAAGGTACGAGTATGACTTTATAATAATTTATTTTCAAATTTGTTTTAAATTATTCTTGATATTGACACTATCGCTTTTATTGCTTTGCGAGCCGTAAAGTTTAAACAATTACTCACTTACAGTGCACAAAGCCCAATAATGGTGAATCAGCTTCACGCTGTATCCCGCACACAGCGAGGTAGACAGAGGGAACCTAGTGATAAGACACACGGCGCCCCATTTTCGTCCGAATTCTGGAGGCATTGTGTGTTAAGTGGCGGAATCCAACGCCACGCTTTGCCTCGTTACTAGAGCGATGAAATGAAAATATCAATTTAAATAAATATTTCATTTTTTCTATATGGGAATCGAACCCACAACCTACTGCGCCACTACTGGCCTCATTAATGGTATCTACCTACAAAAATAATAAGGAAATAAAAACACACAAACGAAGTAAAAACTCAAGGACCTACACATGGGGCTATAAAGCGTCCCAAAATACAATAAAAATTGAAGTTTGTATACGTTTCTAGCATACGGGCGAGATGTGGCAACGATAAGGCCAATCTGGAAGGTCATCTCATCACCTTGAACCGCCAGTTTTGACAATATCTTAAACCACTAATAAATGCTAATGCTTCACCAAGGGAGTTTATTTAGATCATTTAGAAGTACTGATGTGCTATTAGTATAGCTAACAAGTCACGATCGTGTTATTCGTGTAAGCAATATTGGTTGTTGTAATATTTAAAGCCTGTCGTGGCATAAGTGTCGTAGTAAACGCGATAGGTTGTCGATTCGATTCCCGCTTAAGGAAATTAATTATTTCATATTTTCATTTCATTGCTCTGATGTCATGGCAAAACGTTCAGTTCTGGCACTCAACACACAATGCCTCCACAATTCTTCGGAAAGTGGGGAACAGAAGTGACTTAATGGGAAAAAGAGTGTTTTTAACATTAGGTTCCCAGGTTCCCTCTGCTTCCTCTGCTATGTGTGTAGTTAAAAAATTATTTAACATTTGGATATCGAGAAATAAGATCTGATGTATTCAATAGATACCTATCTCTATTTTTATAGCTTTGAATCTATTATATTATTCATTGATATATTGCTATCATTTTAAATATTAATGAATGCTATTTATCATTTAACTAAGTCAGCCAACTTAGTTGGTTATGTAAATTGTACCTAAATATATATGTATTTATAGCAAGCTAAGCAGTATCAAAGATACTGAAGGAGGGTCGCGTAAAAGAATGAGGGCCTCCCAGAGGGCATGAAGAGGTTGATGAGAGTGGACGAAGCGAAGGAGGTACGCAGAGAGCGAAGCGTTTGGCGCTCCGTTCTCTCTAGGGATCCTCTGATCCTGAAAGATGTAGCAGTCTTTCTAGACCATTCTATATATTCAAGTGTCAACAGAGGACAATGTTACCGAAATTTCCCCCTATCACACCTTTTTGCATACAAATGTCACTTTTAAAATTCACAGCATATTTTACGTTTTTATCAGTTTTGGGGCAATTGCGAGTAAAGAGGTGTATGTGTTAAGAATATTAATTAATAGTTAAATACAACTAGTGGCTAGGAATTATAAATGAGGCATAATTGGTCAATTTGGGCAATAAAACCAATACACTTTGGGAATTCTAACAATGACATTAATCACTATTTATTTCTATTGTGTGAGATGGTTCCTCAGAAGCTCACGCACGAAGGAAATCTTCTGGGGTTTAAGACAATGGGGTATAATTTGCAAGCACAGCGCAACCCATATTTGAATAACCAAATTAGGAATTTGATTATTTCTTTTTAGGAATTAGGTAAGATGTAAGTTTTTAATGGCACAAGGTGTGACTGTAAAACCGACTGGTTGTGGGTTCGATCCCCAATCGAGGAGATGAAATATTCATTTAAATTTATATTTCCATTTCTTCGCTCTAGCGTCGAGGTAAAAGCGCGGCGTTGAATTCCGCCACTCAACACGTCATGTCTCCAGAATTCAGCGGAAAGTGGGGAACGGAGTGTCTCAATACTAGGTTCCCTCTACCTACCCTGGTGTGTGCGGGATACAGCGTGAAGCTCAAAAAAACTAATAAAATTTTTTCTCAAATATGCTCAGATTTTTTATTTAATTAATACTGTATCCCGCACACAACAGGTAAACATAGGGAACCTAGTGTTATGACAGTCTATACGCCACGACTGGTATTCTTTATTATATTATTTGATAAAATTAATAATGATTCCTTTATATATTGTAATATTTTTTTTATCACTACGTTTAAAAAAGCAATATGTCTATATAACCACATATATTCATTCGGTCTTTCATTAAATTCAAATAGGTCCAGTAACAAATATCTATATGTTCAACCATAGAAACGTTAACATTTATTATATCAGTAGGTTAATTATATGTATACTTAGTACATAGATAACATATATTATTACGCCAATTTAAATCTCGTTTCTAATCTTGTCTAAGAATATTTTAAGAATAAATCGAGGCTGTTGTGGTGGAGCTGATTGGTGGTGGTGATTATAGGTTCGATTCCCAATCGAGGGAATTAGTTATTTTCCTTTCCTCGCTTTAGTACAAAGACAAAAAAATACATCAATTTCTATCATTAATCGCAGTTTACCTCAAATGTACTACAGATGTTCTAATCTTTGTGTATTTATATGCTTAGTATATCTTCTTTATTTCAATATTTGCTAAAGTATTATTTTTAATGTGAATATTCTATTTTCATCTTTCTTTGCTTAGGTATATACAAACTGCCATCTCCAAATGCGGCTTCGCCTGCTTTTAAGCTTTCTGTTATATTATTGCCAAATTATTTAAAATCTTTTCTTTTCTGCGTGAAAATTGTACAAATATCCATCCTTACAAATATTCTAATAATAATGTTAGTGAGATTATAGAAAAAAATAATTATAAACAAACGAACCTACAAAAATTTAATACTAAAAGTATTGAAATTTTTAAATGTTTTTTATTGCGAATGGAATTAAGCAACGTTATAAGTATATTTATCACTGAATTATTTTGAAATTTTAATAGCTGCGTATTTCGCATTAAAATGAATTACATCTCAATACATATTAAATGTCATGTATGTTTGTATGTGTAATGTTGATATACACAAAACCCGAGTCGGCATCCTTAAAGCTACTCGTTAAAGCTGTTGTTTTTATAGGCCAATTAAAAGGCTTTAGCAAAACATAAATATAATAAAAATATTTAATGTCTGTATAGTGTAATTTAGTTTCATTATAATTATAACAATTTCACATGGATACAGTTTCGCAGTAAAAAACGATAATGGGCTTTTTTATACAAGGTTGATATATTCGTACAAGAATGCGGTAAAAGTGAAAATAGATGTTATCTGTGACTTCAAATGAGAGAGAGAGAGAGAGAGAGAGAATTTCAGATTCACGCTATATCCAGCAAAAATTAGGGAAGGTAGAGAACTAGTGCTAACACAACACTTCCATTCCCCTTTTTCAGCCAAATTTTCAAAGCATTGCGTGTTGAGTGGCAAAACTAAAGAAATTGAAATAATATTTTGTAAGAATTCTTGCTCTCACCGTACGTTCACCAAAAGGAGTGGGTTCAATCCCGTTAAGTTTAAATTAAAAAATATATATTTCTTTGAAAATAGCTGTTTCATTAAAGTAAGAATTATTTTAAACTTTATAACAATAACACTTATCCAGTATTACTTTAACTTTCCTTGTTTGTTTATCTTTAGTGCATGTTGTTTACGCTTCATTGGTTGATATTGATAGCATTTATTATTAGAATGTAATATAATATACAAAACTAATTATGTTTTGCTCTTTCGCTAAGGTGTCGAGGAAAAGCGCGGCGTTGAGTTCCGCTGCTCAACACGCAATGCCTCTAGAATTGGGAAGAAAGTGGGTAATGGAGTGTCTTACCACTAGGTTTCTGGGTTATACCATTTTAAAGAATGTTGTTCGATAACATTGCAATAAATAACTATTTCTTTAAATCGGTTGAAACATCGCTTTTCAATATAGGTAAAGGAACATACCGTTTTTAAAATAATTTATTATTATATTAATAAATGAAAGTAATGCAGATTAGTAAATTATTCATTATGCAGTTAAAGCGGGCGAAGCCGCGAGCGGGTCGCTAGTATTTAATAAAATTAGGCCATTATTAAAAAAAATTATATCATGGCAAGCAGCCATGATTATCACACTAAGATCGTCTCGGTAGAGTCATTATGATGGATATCTTTAAAGAATTCTTAATCATGAATTCTTTAAATGATTGTATAATTTGTTATTTGCATTGTATTAATAGATAACGTGATATAAATAGATATTTAATATTTTAGCTAAATAAATCTAATTGGCTTATAATATTTTTCCTTATTTAAAATTTATATGGATTATGGGTTAAGCCCAATAGTTATATAATTCTTTTCAGACTTATTTCCATAGGGTAAGCAAAGGGAACTTAGTGTCATGATTCTCCGTTTTCCATCTCAAGACATTGCGTGTTGAATAGAACGCAACACCAAGCTTTGTCCTTACTGAGGCGGAGAATAAATAACAAACCCCAAATGGGAATCGAAGCCATAACCATCGTATTTGTACACCACGGTGACCACATTATTATAGTCAAATAATTCGTTAACACTTTTTTTAGCTTCACGCTCTATCTCTCATATCACAGGGTAGTCATAGGGAACCTGGGAACCTAGTTAAGATATTCAATTCTCGTTTCCCACTTTTCCTTGAATTCTGGGAGCATTTGCATCTTATTAAATCTTTTATATACTATACGCATTCTATACATATCTATATTTAAATTTAATCGCAAAATGTTGTAATTAAAAAAGTTTTGCCATTCTTTCTCATTAACTCGGTTAAAGGATCGACGTTTTCAAGCTTTTTGCTGGTACAAAAATGACAGGCATTAAGGAACCTATATGGGAGACCTTTTAAGGCAATTAAGTTGTGTCATGTTTCCCCTTGATTTCCTATAGTTTAATTATATCTTTATATGATAAACATTTATTATTTGACATTGCACGTATACCTGACCAATTAAATATTGCCATGGGGTTTTTGTGAGAGTTGTAATATATATAATATTGAGAAAATTATTGTATAAAAGTAATATATTGCAGGATACTCTTTTACTTTACGATTCTTTTCTAATATGACTACGCAACTGGAGACATTGCAAATTGAATGGCGGGATTCAATAAAGTCAGAAGTCAGTTTTTGTTTGTAGATGGGTGCGTGTGTGTGTATTAACATAGGGTAAGTTTTAACTGTTACTAACAAGTGGACTAATGTCTTCATTAAATAAATTTATTATTATTAGGAAATAAAAATGATCCATTCCCTCGAATGGAGTTGGAATCCCCCACCCATCGCCTTTGCAGTCAGAAATTACCCCGCTCTGCCGTAATGGCCTCAAAGAATGTGGTGTATAGGTACTGGTGGGTGAAAATTATCTTCGAATTTCAAGATGTTCGCGTCGCCCTGTATCTTTTTTTTGGTTTAATTTATTTGAAAACAGTTTGATTGTTGTTTAGTACCTAATGTTGAAGACATACACACACTTGAAGATTTAACGAGATAAATATTGTTTTATTTCTTATTTCATAAGGACAGACGTGGCCACTTTTTAATTTCCGATATTTATCTACTACATAACTGGAAGGTATATATATAAAAGGACTCGTAATTTATAAAGCATAAAGGTTAAAACACTTACCCTTCACTTTTGTCGTAGATCGGGAATGTCTGATGAGCCAAGTCCTGGAGAGACGAGCTCGTCTGTGGCTCTGCTGAGATACCTTGGGCCCTCTGTTTCCTGGGACCTCTGGACCTCGCGTACTGCTGATACGGGAACACACTCTGCAACTTATCGAGTTGCGAGCGTAACTCCAGCATTTCCTGATCGCGTCGCTTCAGCAACGCCTCCAGCTCCCTGATCCTCTCTACCAGGGGTTGCATATCGCTAGCCGTTGCGTTGGCAACACAATTTTCTGAATCCGCATTCATCGTGCTAGGAGTCCCCATTATACCATTTAACTCTTCTCGATATGTTTCGTCTAAGGCACGTCGATCGCCGTTGACTGTGGGCGCCACGGTAAGCGCTCCTCCTCCTGTATTTACTACGGCCCTCGGCTCATCGTCACCAGCAGCTCGCTGTGACGATCCAAAGCAGAGGGTATCGAAACACACGCGCATTCACTCGGCTACCGAGCACTTTGGGAAACCACTGATGGATTTCACTTAGTTTATTAATTGATTACAGTTCAAATATCTAATACACTGCACTGTTTGTAATGTCGGTCGGTCACTTTCAGTTCGATTCTTGTGTTGGTTAGTGCGTGCGAGTCGTGCGACGCGAACGCGGCCGTGCGTGATAGTGATACGCCGTCCTATCCGCCGTCAGCCCCGCGTGCCTCGGTGACGCCCTGCAATTTAGACCTCATTGTATTATCTGTTGCTTGTCAAAATAAATACTTATTGTTGAATTATTTATGTCTAGGCAGTTTTTTTTTATATTTTATTTTATATATCAAATTAATCTATATGCTATAAGAATTTGGTGTTTTAATTATGATTGATATATTATCAAGTAGTTAGTTGCCAAATCTAATTATATTAAAATAGTAAAAAGAAGAAATTAATGTAGAATAATTAACGACCATTATTTTCCAATTATTTAAGGCCATCCATGGCGCAGAACACAAGAGTGCGACTGTAAACACGACAGGTTGTGAGTTTAATTCCCACTCGGGGAAAGGAAATATTTATTTTAATTTCTCCGCTTTGGTGACAAGACAAAAGCGCGGCGCTGAGTTCCGCCAATCAAATGTCTGTCACAATGTCTGTAGAATGCGGTGGAAACTGGGGATCAGTGTCTTAATATTAGGTTCCCTCTGCCTACCCTGCTAGGTGCGGCATACAGCGTGAAGCTGATTTAACTATAGCTTGTGCCATTTTACTTTATTTTTAGACATATAAACATATTCATAAAAAAATACAATAATCAGTGGATTAAATCAAAATTAACATAGTGTTTATGAAGAACCAACAAAAAACAACATAATCTCAAAGATCATTATCCCAGAGTGTATTTCAGTATTATGTAAATAACTTACATATATTTTTAGCATAATTATCATGTATTTTTTATGACAATTACATGTTATTTTTTTATATATTTTCCTTGATTTGACGCAATCGACATATTCTTTTATCTTGTCATTTTTTGTTATACAAGAACCACTGTTACGCATTGAAAAATTAATCTAGATCTAAATTGGAATAGGAATATTAATGAGGACCTAGGACTTTACTCCTGTGATCCAATGGATGAAACTAGTAATGGTACAAATGACATATCCTAAGGTAGTGAAGTCGTGTTGTAGTATATCCTTTACCATTTCAACCATTAGTTCCTGAGATCAGCTCGTTCTACCAAACAAACATCGTAGCTTCATAATTTTAAGTATAGACATTTTCGTAAATGGTCCAATTAGTCAAGCATTCCACCACCCACCACCTCATTGTTTCTAAGTGAGTGTCTTATCATTTGATAAGACACTACATTTTGTGTTTACTCTCGAATAGAAAGATTGGGAAAACTTATATTGAAATACAGTAAATGTATATTGCAATAAGGAAAAGCCCTGTCATATATTAACATATATTTTACATAGTGATTTCTAAGATATAGTAGTGTTACTTCATAATCAATATTATATTTGACGCCCAGTATTAAGAGAATCACCTGATTGATATGATTTGGACTTACGCATGACCACATGACGCCTACTATCTTATCTTAACACAGAATTGACAAACAATGCGATATGGGTAAACAAGGCACCAAGTTACTGTGTAAGTTTTATCCTTTTTGGGGTTCCGTGTATCAAAAGATAAATACGGAAGCCTTTTAGGATCAAAGGATCACTTTGTCCGTCTGTCAAGGCCATTTATCTCGCAATTGCGTGGTATTAGGCTAAAAGTAATAACAAATTTTTACTTTAATATAAGTATAATTTTTTATTTCTATGATCCTTTGAAGCACAGAAAAAATCAACCTTCTACTAAATGCAAACAAAAGATTCAAGGACTTATGCTACATTTGGTTAAAATTCTTAATTTTTTTTTCTCTCATTTTGGTTAAAAGGTAATGAAAACCTATACTAAAACCAAAATATGATGAGATGGGATATCTCCCGTGGATTTACAGTTACTAAATTTTGGCACGAAGTGAGAACTTACAATACAAATAAAAGAAAAAAATCCGAAAAGTGTAAATTTAAGGGTATTTTATTGAAAAAATAATTAAGAAATAGTATGAATTATTCGTAAAATAAATATGGCAGGAGAACTTGATTA
>JAEBDU010012171.1:5198-17215 GCA_016802625.1 Heliconius numata | reverse complement strand
TTCCACCCTGTATATAAAAAATAATAATTTAGTGTAGAAGTAAATTTATATAGTTGGCTACTGAAAATTATTACGCTAAAGAGAGCTCGGCAGCGCCTTAGGCTTTTGAAGAGATTTTTATTGATTGGATTTTTTTTATAATTCGCATGTATCTTAAAAAACTTAACAATTAACAGATTTCAAAATAGAAAAACCCGTTTTTCTTCCTGTTCCCTAAGGAATTTCGATAAATCATCTCTTTCTGCTTCCCTCCACTCTTCTAATACTTACGTATGAAACTTCAACTTCCTAAGTTTCGAAGATTCGTCTGTGCGCTGTCCGTCAGTCACTAAGTAACGGAAAGAATTTTGCATATGCATATGCATCATGCAAAAAGAAATACGATTTCTATATAAATAGTGAAATTATGTTTATAGTTGGTTACAAGTATAAACTGGACATGAGCAAGTAGTCTATAGTTTCAATTGCCTAGAGGCAGTAACGACATCCCAATAAAATTATTACTACAAGCTACATAATTTGATTCTTAGAATTGCTATAATCATATATTTCCCAAGTAATTTTCCACTAAATACAATTTTCTAAAGCTCAACGTACGAATGTAATAAAATTCCTATACGAATAAACGAAAGCAATAAATAAAATCAACAAAGAAAATTCATAAGAATACATTTTTATTGTTAGTTACTTATTGTTAAATATTTATTTGATACTAGCTCCGGGCCCGTGGTTTCACTTTTTTATCCTAAATTATTTCTTAAAAACGATTACAAGATTTTTATTTTAAATTTTTAGGGTTCTGTATCTGAAAAGAAATAGTGGAACCCTTATAGGATCACTTTGCTGGCCGTCTGTGAAGATCATTATTGTCAAATTTGGCCGGTGGTATCAGAATTTTAAATTAATATTAAATATCAAGGTCACAGGTTGACACCGTCATAGCGAAGGAGCACTAGGATGTCACTGTAACGTGACGGTTGTGGGTTCGATCTTAACTATTGGAATCACTTATTACTTGTTAATTTTCTTCGCTCAGAACAAAGGCAAAAGCCCGGCGTTGAGTTCCGCACAACACGCAATACGTCTAAAGATTCGGCGGAAAGTGAGGAACGGAGTGTCCTAGCACTAGATTCCTTTTGCCTACCCTGCAATGTGACGCTGGAAGCTGGAATTTATATGAAGATAATATTATAGCTACTAATTAACATTTAAATGTGCACATATAAAATGCAAATACAAAGTATAACATATATTCTCAGTTATTCTATCACAAGATTAGTTAATATTATTAAAGCTCTGAACAAACAACGATACTACATTACTGCTGAAGTGTTGATACTATCACATACACTACACGTCTTAACATTGTTATTATTATCTAATATGCACATACATAAATAAGACCATTGTAGCGCAGTGAATTAGCGTACTCACTGTAGATGCTGTAGTTGTGGGTTTGAATCACTTTGGTGGAACGTATAAATTCCCCGAAAATTATTTAAATATTGTTTATCTGATTTTGGTTCTACCTAGAATTAAAGTACAAAATTGAATTTCGCTCAAAACGCAATGTTTTGAAGTCGAGCAGAATGCGTAGAATGGAGTGTCTTGACACTAAATTATTTTTGTTATCGGCTGAAAAAAAGAGATAACACAATAATGCTCTAACGGCAGTTTAGTTTATTTACAAACATATAAAAACACAGTAACAAATCATTGTATTCAATCATCACAGATATTATTTTTGTTTTTTTTTAATATTAATTTTTCAATTTATAAATATCAAAAATCTATTCTATTGATAATAATAAATATATAAACAAAGGAATTGTGAAAATCGATTAAATAAATGACGGTAGAAAAAGCTTATTTCGTACAAAAATATTATTTTATTTTCAGTACGTAAGTGGAATGTATTTTGCTAATTTATCTTCGAAACGTCAAAACATTTTGATTTACACATATGTTTACTAGGAGGATCCAATATATTATTTTCTTATAAACAATAACAAAATCAAAGCTACTAAAGCCATACTTGAATAATATGTTGTTGATTTTTATTATGGTAAGAAGAGAAAATCTTTATAAGTTACTAGCATATGCTCGTGACTTTGTACGCGTGTACTTAACTATAATTACCACTCTATATTTCAATTATTATCCATTGTAATCGAAATTTGGGCCAATTTTCTATTTCACATTCAAATATTTTTGATTTTTATATGTCAATATACAAATCGCGCTAAGCCATATTTTTTAAAAGGTGTTTTCTAATCTATTTAAAATAAAATAACATTAAAATTAAATTTTACATTCCCACAATAATAGTATGGTTGGAATTTCCAACAGTCTATATCTATAACGCCTAATAAGCTTAGTGATCAATACTAATTTCATAAGTATCAGAAAAATTTGATGATTTTTGTTTTCAGTTTCACGCTGTATCCCGCATGTAGTAGGGTAGCAAGACACTCCCGCCAAATTTCTGAGGTATTTCGTTGTGTTAAGTGGCGGAACTCAACCCACTCAACGGAATCTACTTTAAAAGCTAGCTTTCCGCTCGAGTTTGAGATATTATGTGTTGACTCAATATTCCGCTCTTTTTGAAAAGAAATGAAAATAAATTAAATTTAATCATGGTTGCGAATTTAAATTTAAGCCAACAAATATTACGAAATCTCCAGTCAAAACATATTTACCACTAAGTAAGCCATCGTACTATAGTGGGTTTAAAAAGCACTACGACGGGCTAGGCTGCTCTTAGTTATTATCTGTTGAAGAATTTTTCATAAAGCTTATCCTACTTAAAGATGATTAAAATAATAAAAAGAAAAACTTGAAAATTGAACTCTTGAAAATATTTTCTCATTTCAATAATACAGGTAAATAATAATTAAAATCTTTTTCATATTTTTCTGATATTTTTGGAACACGTAGCGTAGAAGCCTGAATTTTAGTATTTAGGATCCTCGGAGAGTATAGTAGAACACTAAGCAGGAGAAAGGAGAATAAGAGATAAATTTATTTATTTATTTTTATTTATTTATTATACAGAAAACAACAGCATATTTATAACTACTTATAAAATAAAAACTTATACAAAAAAAATAAAGCCAATTATAGTTTTCTACTTATAAGTATCATCTAAATACAGTACAGAGCTACACATAATTTAAACATATTATTAGAAAAACAAAAAAAAAGATACATATTTAAATATTTAAATAAAAAAAAAAGAAATAACAAAATAAAACGTTGCGAAGTAAAAAAGTAAAGTAATAATGTATACCAAAAATAAAAAAAATAAAAAGTAATAAGATAAAATGCCCCATTTGTGTGTGTGTGTGTTTATGCATGTGTGTGTATGTGTGTGTGTGTATAACTATATAAGCAATTATGTGGATTGAAACCGTTTAATTTGGTTTCTAAAAGAATCTGCAGATAAATGGAAGAGATCAATATGAGAATACTTTTTATTGTATAATAATGGTACCCGAGAGAAAAATTAGTTAGCCGCGTATTTAGTATGTGATGTAGGTACATAAAATAGATTAGACTGGGCTATTCTAGTTCTTTTAATAGGTACGTTGATATTTAGACATGAAAGCAATTCGGGTGAATCAATGCTGCCTGACAGGTTATAAATTATCAACAAGTCCAATAATTCACGACGATCACTTAGCGAAGTAATATGAAAGTGTTTACAGCTTTCCTCATAGGTCCCAAAATTCCTATATATTTTAAAATTCAGGTGTTTAATAAACTTTACTTGTATAGCTTCAATAGCATTTATATATTTAGCAAAGTGAGGATTCCAGATACAACTACCATACTCTAATATGCTTCTTACAAGCGCAAAATAAACACTTTTTATACAATTAATGTTTTTGAAGGGTTTACATGAACGAATAACAAAACCTAAATATTTATAAGCTCTATTCGTAATGTAATGAATATGTTCACTCATTTGCAATTTGCTATCCAATAAAATCCCTAAATCACGAACCAAATTAGTTTTGTTAATTGGAGAGTTATTAATAATATAGTCATGACTGATTAAAGTGTTCTTTCGTGTAAAAGTAATTTGACTGCATTTTTCGATATTAATCCTATTGTTTCTATAATATTGACTTAACCTATCTAAGTCGCTTTGGATCAATAAGCAGTCTGTAATGCTGTTCACTTTCATGTACACCTTCTTATCGTCTGCAAACATTGAAAACTTAGAATGCTTAAAGCAATTTCTTATATCAAAAAGATATATATTATATAGCAGTGGTCCTAAATGTGAGCCTTGGGGTACTCCAGAAGTGATACAGACGTAATCAGATCGAGACCCCCCCAATCTAACAGCTTGCTTTCTATTAGATATATAAGATTTCATCCAACGAAATAAATCTCCTCGTATACCTAAGGCATATAGTTTTTTCATAAGGATGATGAACATGATCCACGCGGTCAAACGCTTTCTCGAAATCTGTATAAATTACGTCAACCTGATACCCCTCGTCCATGTATTTCAAAATGTCACTTGTAAACCCAATTGATCGCCTTTTCATAAATCCATGTTGATTATTAGGTATGGCTCTGCTGAGAACAGAATACAATTTAGTATATATTAGTTTTTCTAGCACTTTACCCAATATATTCAAAATGGATATAGGACGATAGTTTGTAATTAGAGTTTCAGATCCTTTTTTATGTATAGGTATGATATGTGCTTCTTTCCATTTAGATGGGAAAATACCTTCACACAGTGATTTATTATATAAAAGCATTACAGGAAAAGCAACCTCTTTAGCACAGTTTTTGAAAAATACTGAAGGTATATTATCACTACCAGGGCCTTTTCGTATATTAAGTGATTCAAATACCTTCAGAATTTCTGTCTCTGTAAGCCTAATCATATATAGATTTTCGTCTGAAAAGGAAGAAACATTATAACTTTGTTCGGTATAATTTAGCGTGGAATCAATAAAGACACTTTTAAAATATTTATTGAAACCTTGACAGATTTTTAGTTCGTTGTCATAGATTTCGTTGTCATAATACAAGATGCTGGGATAATTCGATGCTTTCTTTCGTTTCGACCTAACATACGTGTGCAAAACTTCCGGTGATTTCAATATATGATCCTGAATGTAAAGTACGTAACGCTTGAAGAATGTTTTTTGCATCTGCTTTTGCCTATCCCTCAAAAGTTTAAATTCATCATAGTCCAATAAATTACCATATACTTTCCATTTATGGTGTATTTTATATTTTTCCCTAATAACATTTATTAAGGCCCTAGAGTACCAAACAGGATAATTGTGTCTTCCTCCCACGACATGCTTAGGCACGAAATCATTAATTAATTTATATAAAATTTCGTAAAAACAATTTAAAGATTCATCTACTGATTTATTTTGAAAAATAATATTCCACTTAATTAAAGAAAGTTCCTTCTTTACAGGATCATAGTCTGCTTTCTGAAATAAATATTTTATAAACTTGAGTGCAGGTTGAGTTGCAGGAGCCCATGAAACTGTAATGCATTCAAGAAAGTAACAGCAGTATTAAATTTTTCATTGGTGCCTTCTTTTGCACAAGTTGGCCCTCCTCGTGAATCCCATTGTATATTGGGCATATTGAAGTCGCCCAATAATATGACATGATCATCAGGATGAGCTTGCATTACGGCATTCAAAGAATCCAACACTAAAGCTAATCTCTGCGAATGCTGCATGTCTCCAGGTACATAAGCTACTCCTAAGTGGACAGCTCGTCGCTGAGTAATACCAAAACCGCGCGCACCTATTGTTATCCAAACTAATTCAACACCCGCCCGTGAGAACTCGCTCCTCAGTTGTGCATGGTACACCTGCTTAGCGTATATCATAACTCCACCCCCTATACTTTTATGGGAAGATTTGGTGTCTCTATCACATCTAAAAATATCATAGCGTGCATCACTTACCTCACTGTTTAGGAAACTATTATTTAACCATGTCTCTGTTATAAATATTAAATCGAAATCATTAGACAATACACTTTGATAAATATCATTAACCTTAGTACGGAGACCACGAACATTTTGGTAATATAATTTAATTGAATTAATCATTTATAATAATATTTTTAAATAGTTTGATTACATACTTTAAATATATATAGGAAATTATAGTGAGGGAAACATAGTCAATTTTATGGGATGGCAGATGTGTTTGATAAATTAGCAGTAAGAAAATAATTGCTTTATTAAAAGTTATATATAAGCAAGTAAAAAATGTATAAGTGTGTGAGTTAATGTAATGAGTGTACATATAGCTCTACATATAGCTTGTATTTACATATAATTTATTCACAAACAAACATTTCGTATTCAAAACTCGAATGTCTTTAAAACTTAGTAATAAGGTCGCACGAGCTAACGATCTGTCGGTAATTGAAAGGATTACTTTGCGGTGCCTTTGATAGTCACCGCGAATAAGTGGGAACGAGACGAAAAATAGCTCAATCCGTTTATTTTATACTATACGAGAGTGAGATGGATATAGTTTTGTCAATTAATTTCTAAAGTGATAATAAGTGGAATAGGAACGATCAAATAGACTTTCAGTAAAATTTTTTAATCTGAATAAACTTTGATTTAGTCTCGAATGGTGCATTCATCGAAAATTCATATCCAGGGTTACGTATTGGTCCATTCGCACTTGGAGGAATTGAGTACATTTGCATTTCCTGCTCAGGTAAAAAAATAGACGCGGCTTTGGCCATAGGAATTCCGTCGGAAGGTCTTAAATCTAAGTTAATTATGCCTACCATATGAAATACAATATAAAGCTAAACATTCGAGGAAATGATTATCCCCTCGAATGGGATTCAAACCAGATACTGCCTAACCACTGCCGTCAATGACATCACTATTTCCTCTTCGATCATTTCTCAAAATATACCTAACGAATGTAAAAATAAAAACAATATGAATGAAGCATACGTGTGGTCTATTTATTTCTTGAACAATAGAACAATAAGCTATTAGGACTACGATCTGAGTAATAAAAAACTACTTACTTTTTAACAGTTGCCGTCATGGCACTATAAATTGTTGATAAGAAAATTAATAAGAAGCTAAAATTCATATTTCGAGGCAAAACCCGGCGTTGAATTCCGCCAATCAACACGCAATGCCGCGAAAAAAATTGCGTGAAGTACGTATTTTATTTACTTTTTTACAGTTTCACGCTATATCCCGCACATAGAAGGCTAGTTAGAGGTGACTTGTGAATCTATACGAAAAGTTTCCTATAGCGTATATTGAACCTTTAACATGTAGTCAGATATCCCATTTAGACCCATAGCCAAACTAGCAGTAAATCAAAGGTTTTTTCGGTAATAATTGATAGATATCGATGTAAGAAAATAAAAAACGTAAAAAAAAAATTTTTTTTTTTTTATTTAAATATAAAAATAATGCCGTCCTTAAATGGGGCCAATGGGCACATATAGTATCTAAATTTTCGAAACTATTTTTGCGACACGAAATGTTTTATAACACTTTTTACACTATCAACGCATTTTTTTTATGGCACATTGCACGTCTCAGTTGCTAGCAAAATTTTTGGGAGTAGTGGTCTACCCCGTGGTGCTGCAGACTTGGTACTGCAGAAGCTGCTGGTCGCATAAATACGTTGATGTTTTCGTCTCTTAAATCGTGACGAGCGATGTAACGAAAAAATCAAGCTAATCTATCCTGTTTATATTAGTTAGAAAGTGCAGGTGCCGCGAATTTGCAACAGCAAGACCCTATGTATGTGTGGATAAAACCCACCACCACTTTTTGCCACGTACAGCATTGCTATATAGGTAAAAAGATTGATCAGCCTGATCAACCCCTCCCATACCACACTGTAAAACCTTCGCACTAATAAAATTTAGTTAACTTGGTAAAAGCAGTAATCAAAATCGGCTTGGTTTTTCTTTTCATATCCTTTACTGCTGAGTTTCATCTTTTAACAATTCTTAAATTTCTCAAGACGACCTTGTATATTAGTCGTAGTTGGATCACTTTTACACCAACGGAGTTGCTCAAGATTACGGTTCCTCTACGTCTCTTAGCAAAAGGTTGATAAATGCTTCTATTAGTAAGCAGGCAGATTAGCAGTGCTTTGTATATCTACATCTTCTTCTTCGTCGATTACCACACCTGGTTTTAGAGGCAGCGCAACTAAATATACCTCTCCGAAGTCTTTTTCTTCAAAAATTACAACTGCGATTGCTTCTTGAAGACCCTTATATTCATTGCGACCGCTAAATATCCTAAGAGTCATTATGAACTTTGGATGGACATGCATATAAAAACATAAAAATTGACCTCTGATGTGCCCATTGGCCCCAATTGGGGACAGCATCGTAAAAGTTGAATTTGTCCTATTACGACTCTTCTTTTCTAATCAAATGTAATTATATTACATAGAATACTAAGTACTTAAGTATGTTTTGTACAAAAACAAATGTATTTAGAAGAAAAATTTAAAACTAAATATACTTACATTTTGCCTTCACAGATTTCGTGAAACAGCTTTACAAAAGGCACGAAATGAACGATTGTAAAAAATTTTTGATTGGATTTTACGGCTACAACATAAGGATATACTACTTATCTTTACAATTCTAGACATAAACTGCATAAAAATAAAAATATAAAAAAAACAAGGGTACTATTGTAGGTGTACCCATTTGGGCACGGCGGGTCTATATGGGATATTTATCAACTCTGCCACGATAGTATACCTCCGAAGATACGAAGTTTTGATAGTATACCTCTACTTATAAATATTTAAAACCTACAGCCTATTTTATTATGTTTTACCAAACAAAACTTTAACCAAATAACAAATAAATAAACGAGAAACAATCATATTATGGAAATATTAAAATCGGAAGTGCAAATGAATAAAATATAACTTAGTAACGGTTTCATTGGAACACGACAAAGGTATTAATTGCTATTAATATATGAAAAGAGTTCTTTTATACTTAGTATTTTTTTAACTTTCATTTATAATAAGCAATATATTTCTTTAGTCAACTATCAGTATATGAAAAGAGATTCATTTATATCTAAAATGACCTAAATTAAACTATATAAAATAAAAATACAATAATCAAAATCAAATAAAATTACATTAATTTCGATTAAAACTAAATAAATTAATTTAAATCAGCTTCACGCTGTATACCCCACCGAGCATGGTAGGTAGAGAGAACCTAGTGTTAAAACACTCCGTTCCCCATTTTCCGGCGAATTTTAGAGGAATTGTGTGTTGTGTGGCGGAACTCACCGCCGCGCTTTGCCTCGACACCAGTGCAAAGAAATAGAAATATAAATAAATAAATTACTAATTAAATTAAAATGAATTTAATAATAATTAAGAAATGTCACTAATTCTAATTTTAATTAGACACAGTAAAGGACAGCCATCTCAAAATGAAGTAGATCACTATAAAAATTTTAACTAAAAGAAAATAATATCCATTTTTAGTAATATAAATACGTATTAATGGCTGATACACCATAGGCTTTTAAGTTAACGAAATATTATCATATTACTTTTTTTTAATACTTTGGAGTGCCGATATCGCTCTAACAAAATTACAATGAAAATAAAAAGCATAAAAACTGATGCAACGGAATTTTTGACCGAATAATGTAGCCTGGGACCTGACCTCGTGGATAACACTTTGCAATAATTCTATAGACCATTTTTAGCGTTCCGTACCTCAAAAGAAAAAAAAACTGAACCCTTATGGAATAACTTTTTTTAAATAAATTCCAATCCATTACAAATTTATATTAGCAGTTCATTTCATATAAAATAAGTGTATACGGACAAATTTAAGATTGTCAACTTTATGTTACGTTACCATTCTCCTATAAGCATACATTTGGTGCACTAAGCTGAGCTAACCCGACTCGCACTTGACCGGTTTTTTATCTTATTGGTAATAGAAGTACCTATATGTTTTATTTACAATACTAATATCTATAATTGAATTTAAATTAAAACTGTAAAAAAATATATTATTTAAAGTGCAACCAGCGAAATAGGACTTACTTTTATTTGAAAATTTTAGAACAAAAGATCTGTCGAGATATTCAGACGTTCGCGAGATTAAAGTGAAATCTTAATCTTTAGAAGTAAAAATTGGTGAAAAGGTCATGTCTATTTAAAATATATTCTTTTAAATATAGTGCTTAGAGATCCGCCACTCAACACAGTGTCTGGAATTTGGGCGGAAAGAGAGTACCATAAAACCATAAAAATAATACGTTTCAAACTGAGATGCATTCAATTTACAATAAAAGACATGTTATTTAATTGCATTTAAAAAAAATATTCATTTACGGTCAAAATAAAGCATAAGCAATTTAAAACTATAATTTAATAGTGAAGTTTTTGTGGCGCACGGGTACAACGGTCTCACTGTAACGCGGCGGTTGTGGGATCGATCCCCAGTCGAGGGAAGGAATTATTAGTTATTAATATTTTAATTTTTTCGCGCTGGCACCAAGATAAAAGTCCGACGTTGAGTTCCGCCGCTCGACACGCAATGCCTCGAAAAATTCGGAGGAAAGTGGAGAACAGAATGTCTTAACACCTCTTTCCCTCTACCTACCGTGATGTGTGCGGGATTCAGCATGAACTTAATTGTATTTTAATTTAAAATACGTTAGCTTACAATTAAATTTATATACTTCCGCCGAAATGTTTCTATAAATGCTTCTCAGATTTGTTTGGTAAAAACACAGCATTAAGTTCCGGCACGTTCCTATAATTTGTTACTAGCCTATCTGACTACTGTGTAATATGGGAGAGACGCGTGACAAAGAAAGAAAACACCTTGTGCTTAACAAATTAAAATCGTAAATTTTGTTTTATACGAATATTTTGTATACCTGTAAAAAATTTAATATGTTTATTATTATACAAAATATCATTGTGCGGCGTTGAGTTCTATCGGCCAATAGAATCTCTAGAATTTGGAAGAAAAGCGGAGAATATTGTGTTAACATTAGATTCCCTCTGCCTACCAGTGCGGGATAAAGCGAGGTTGGCTCAACATGCCTCAAGAATTTGGAAAGTGGGAAACGAAAGTATCTTAATAGGAACGGAGTGACACTAAGTTCTCATGTTACCCTACCCTGGTATGTTCGGCATACAGCGTGAAGCAAGAAAAAAATTAGAGAAAAATAGAGTTTTTAACATCAGTTTGTCTCTTTCTCACCCTGCTGTGTAGAAAAAGGGTGAATTGTCTGTTACATTTAAATTACCCAACCCAGTCCAATTCAAAGACATTCTCAAACACATATTACAGTTTGTATACAATCAATATTGCCAGGCGTTGCTTTACCGCAGCGGTGCTACGTAGTCAGTGTAGATTAATCTCGCCTAGGCCGATGTCTGCCGGCTTGAGGTTGAGGTGGCAATTGCTTTGTGTGACACTTTACGTGGAACCGAGAATCCTGGGAATCTTCAGAGTAAATAGTTAGTTAGAAGAAACTTAAAGATAATATAGCTTCTCTTTTTTATGTTTTTTGTTTATTCGTGAATATAATAATTAGTCAATTATTGTGTGTGTCTATTAAACTTTAATATATTTATACTGTACTAGTGGACCCGGACGCGGCTACGCCTGCTTGAACTATAAGAGTATTTTCGCGTCGGTCATACTCATACTGTGCCGCCCGTAGGCTAGGTCATTTCGAATCAGTGACATCTCCTTAATTATTTATTAGGATGTTATACAGTAAACTGTAATTTCAATCTGGATAAAAAGCTGAAAGTGACTGTTATATTTATTATCATAAGGATGAATATCAAAATGTCGCGGTGACGGTTGCGTAGCGACGTGATGGTTGTTATTAACATGGCAGAATAAATTGCATGTCAAATTAGAAAATACTTTAAAATATATTAGTTTATATGTGTAATGTAATGTTATATAGCCTATAGCACTTCTGAAGAATGCAG
>JAEBDU010012169.1:191595-267256 GCA_016802625.1 Heliconius numata | reverse complement strand
TTGAATAATAGAAAAATGTATTGTATTTATTTCTTTTATATTACTCGTTTAACCTGAAACTGAAGTAAACGTTGACAAATGTCTCCGACCGCATGCCGTACAGAAACTAATAATAGTTATTCATGAGGCTTGCCACGTGCAGGTCTAAGAGACTTTAAGGTAACTAAACCAATCTGTATTGAAAGCTTTACTTACTATCTACAATTTACAATATATAAATTTAATTATTTTAAACTTTGATAAGGGTAAATAAGATGAGGAAGGACCAGGAACTTTGCGATTAGCAGGTGTTTAATGTAATCTTACGTAATTAAGGAGAGAACGGAAAGTTTAGAATTAGAATTTTAATATAGTTATTTTTGGTGAATATAGAGAACTAAGCGAGTGAGGCCGTCGTGACGCAGCGGTTCAAGGGTGTGACTGTAACGCGACGGTTATGGGTTCGATCCCCACTCGAGGAAATAAAATATTTATTTACGTTTATATTTCCATTTCTTCGCTCTGGTGTCAAGGCAAAGCACGGCGTTGAGTTCTGCCACTCAACATGCAATGCCTGGTCCTGGTCTTAACTGCTGTATGCGGGATACAGCGTGAAGCTGATTTTTTTCAAGAACTAAGCATTTTGTTGTTGTTTTGTTGTTTATTTATTATTATTATTATTAGGCATTTTGTATGCAATGAAAATGATGAAACAATACTGGCACGAAACAATATAAATAAAGGAAACGGTGTATCGCATTCCGTAGCTTATTCAAAGCAAAACGTGGTTTTATGAAAATATTTTTTAATAAACAAATTTTTTGAACTCAACAGTTTTATTACGGTAGAGATATAAAGTTTGCTTACTTCCTATGAGAGTTAGGTTAAATAAAGGAAAATATTATACTGAAATTCTAGTTATAAGGGTGTGTTCATAGTTATATGAAACTGCATTGTTAGAATATATTAAACATTAATAATTCCTTTTTTACTTGTAACACTAAATGAGAATTGTAAAGATCCAAGGAGTAAACATTTACCTGTTATCAGCAGTTATTCTTTATCTTTTCGAGAGCTTCACGAGGACGGTGATTTTCTTATTGTATTTCATGGAGAAGTACATAATGGACATTTTGATATATAATTCTGTTCTGTAAATGATGGTACCATTTAAATTCCAATTTTAATTTTAACTTATATATTTTATTTATTTTCTATACAAGACCAAATAGTTTTCGTTTTCCCGCCAATATTTACAGTAATGCTCTGCAACAGATTAAAAATATATAGTTACTTATCGATATAACTCTAATAGCGTGTAAACCACCATCACAATAAGATATACATTAAAAATATATTTTTAGACGTTTCATAGCAATTAGTTTGACTTGAAACATTTTATAATAAATAGAGAAAAAAAATAAAAAAATATTTCATTAATTAATAGAAGAAGAATAAAAATAAGTTTACTCACTTTTATTTATAAAAGTAATACAAACATTTCTCTACATCAATTTTTTTTTATGTAACATTTATTATCTGTAACGTCTCTGCGTGGTCTAATCGTTTCATATTTAATATCAAATAATAGTAGTAGTAGTATCAAGTAATAGTAATAAACAAAGTTTTTTTAATATTTTTAAATGTATTTTCTTATAAGAATTTATATTTTAAGGTGTAAAATTTATTTCTTTTATGTAATAAAAGTATATAGTGTAACAAAGTTACAATATAATTATTAAAAAATTAGCACAGTTATTTTGGCAGTTTGAATAATAAAACACAAATGTTTACGATCTAGCATTAATCCTATTAGTATTCTGGCGTTAATCATTATCCATAACCGTATATTATTATAATTACTTTGAATTTCGTACCTAAAATTATTTCAATAGTATATTTTATGATACAATTATAGACATTTTTTTTGTGTTAATATTTATTACTTTCGTGTATATGTTTATGGTATATAGAAAATAAAACAGTTATGAGTAAAATTAATGTTTTTGAATTAACAGCATAGTTTTCATTATATTTACATATCTGTGTTTTGTAATTAACAATGTTAGTAAAAAATCGAATTACAAAGAACCGCAGTAAAGTATACGACGAAATATATTCAACCTCTGACAAAATTTTTAAAATATACAACATAAAAAAATACAAATTCAATAAAACAGTAATTTTATATTTTAAGTTTATTCCAATTATAAAATTACATTTTGACTAGAATTTTAAAAAAATCATAAAAAGTTTTATATAACATCTTGCGAGATGAAAGCTGAACGTACATATTCGTAAGCTGTAAAAGTTTTCCATTCTAAGTTATTTGCTTATAAACTTCTAGAAGTTACACCAACTTTGGCATAAAATGAGCTGAACTTACTGAGTGTGAATACAAACAATTTTCGTCACCCATCTAAAGTTACTTCTTATAAAGTAGCTATAAGTTATTATTGCGACATTTCATTTTAATCAATCAAGTTAATATTATATGTTGCTTTTCTTTCAAGTTCACGCTGTAAACCCACATGTAGGGTAGATAGAGGGCTTTACTATTATTATTAAAACACTCCGCTCTTCACTTTTCTCCGTATTCTAGAGGCATTTAGTGTTTGAGTGGCGGAACTCCATGCCGTGCTTTGCGTTAGCACTAGAGCAAAAAATGAAAATGTTAAATATTTCATTTTCTCGAGCGGGAATCGTACCCACAACCTTTCACGTTGACAGTCACACATTTGTACCACGATTGACCTAGATGATATGCAATATGCAACTGCTTTTTTTTCCTAAAAATTTAGGAATGCATATCCACAGCTTTCGTATGTTATGTTATAGCGCTTCTACGGCGTTTGAGTTACGATAATTATTAACTTCTTATTTATTTTCTTTATATGCATATAAAATAGCTGGGTAAGTAGAGGGAACCTAAGACTTTAGCATTAAGACATGTCATTCCCATTAGGATTCTTCCGTTCCCACTTTCCGCCGAATTCCCCGAATATTTTCTCAAATGGGAATCGAACCAACAATCTGTCGCGCTTACACGCACGTTTTCACGATTAGCCTTAATTATTTATATTTTATTTGAAAACAAACTTAATAATTAAATAAGTACATTCATTTATAACAATTTCAAATATTATAGAGCTAAGTAAGCAGAATATTATTTTATTATTATAAAAGCCTTTGTATCTAAGGAAAATTATATACACTGGAAAGGACAAAAACAACGCCTACGATGAAAGTTGCTATGACATCCACTATTATATTCATATTTCAGTTTGTCTTTTGTTAACGTGAATACGTCACTTTGGTTTATTCTCCAATCTCTCTACTTATAAAATATATATTAAGTTCTCGAAATTGATATATTGTATATAAAAAGAAATATTTATACTCTATTTGCCTTTTTACCAAACAAAAATAATAAAAAAAAATCATCAAAATCGGATCACCTAATCAAAAGTTATGAAGTAACATACATAAAAAAAAGAAACAGTCGAATTGATAATCTTCTTTTCTTACAGAAGTCGGTTAAAAAAGATTTGCTTTTGTGCCTGGTAATTATTATGATACTGTTGATTATTTCTTAAATAAACAGGCTTTGTTGGATTATTTATTGTTTTTTATTTTGCAAATAATAGCTTTAAAAATATGGTAACAATTTACCCCGGTCTGTTAACAACTTGCCCCAAGTCGGGGTAAATTGTTACTTTCCGACTTCAGTCATAAAAAAAATCATAATAAAAAAGTCTTACAAAGAATACCCCAAATTACTGTTTTAACTGCAAGTCTAGATATGTAAGTTGAATTTGATTATATTGTATAAATACTAAAATCAAGTAATCGTAGCAATATTTGAGGTTAAAAAAAAATCGGAACTTTTGGCCCCGCTCTCCCCTACTGCCAAAATCAATCTTCGTATTTGTTTTTATAGACCACAATTCGAGTTTATCAAGACATACGATAGAATATATATCATCTTTTATGACATAACTTGAGGCCGTCTTGGCGCAGCGGCACAAGGGTGTGACTGTAACGCGACGGTTGTGGGTTCGATCCCCACTCGAGGAAGTGAAATATTTATTTACGTTTATATATCCATTTCTTCGGTGTTGAGGCAAAGCGTGGCGTTGAGTTCTGCAATGCCTGGGGAACGGAGTGTCTTAACACCAGGTTCCCTCTGCCTAACCTGCTGTGTGCGGGATACAGCGTGAAGCTGCTATATTTATTTATTTTATGACATAACTCTTCTTAATATTACGATTTATTTTCAGGTTGGTTCAGAAACACAATTGATGGCCGAACTGTTAATATACTGAGACTGACAAAAAGTAATAAACCAATATGTCAAACGAATCACAGACCCTATTGGGTATATTTCAAGAGATCCTGGCGGCATCTGGCAACTCCTCGGACAAATACATCAATGAAACTCGTATATTATCAGTATTGAGAGAACGAGCTTCGAAAGTGCATAATGAAAATTTTAATCCAATTTTGGCAAAAGTAGCCCATGCATTGAACAATAAGCCAGACGGTTGCAGTTACTGCGTGGGCGAGTTTTGGAATGCTATCAAAGTGTATAACAGTATACATGGATATGTTAGTCTTATCGTGAGTAGTTTTACTTTGTATTTTATAATATTATATGTATTATGCTATACTAAATTGTAGATATATATTAAATAAAATAATTGTAATTTGTAACAAATATTGACAATTAAAAAGAGTGGCCATGAGTTTCTTTACCTGGATCTTCTCATGAGCTCAACTATTTGAACAGGCTTTTTTAAGTCAAAATTGCACATCTTTCTTGGTTATTTTGTTTACCATTTTTTTCTACTTTTATGACATATCCAAGTAAATGTTAAGCATTTTTATGGAATGAAGATATTTTGACTTTGACTATGACTTTGAAATAATATTTTTTGTTAGGACACAAAGAATGTGCATGTGAAAGCATGTGAGTTTGATTCCCACTCGAGAAAACGAAATGTTTAATATTTTCAATTCTTCGCTCTGGTATCGAGGCAAAGCGCATTGAGTTCCACCACTCAACACTTAATGCCTTACGAATTTGTCGGAAAGCGAGGAAGCTAGCTAGCTTAGTGTTAAGACACTCCGTCTTAACACTATGCTCCTTCCGCCTACCCTGCTACGAGCAGTATGAAACTTTCTAAAGAAAAACATGGAACATAGATTAATTAAAGTTAAGTCGCTATCCTTAAATAGTACTTTAGGGAAGGTAGTACGCTCAATGGTCTCGTTATTCCACCCGTGAAAATTTCCCCCACAATTACACCCACAAAATCTTTCAGCACAAAGGCTGAAATACAATGTAATAAGGTAAATACAGACTGTAGGAGGAATTCTTCTAAGCCATTTCTAAGCCCGGCAACTCGTTAGGATTACCTGTGGAAATATGAGACAAAGCTATATTATGTAAATGCTAAAAATAGATAAAAATAATATTTGCAAGACCATATTGTTGCTATAAATTATATTTATAAATATATATATTTGGTAAATACGTTTTGGTATAGCAAGAGAAAATATATGAAAATGATGAACGCAGTAATCGAATATGATTGACTTCTTTATTCAAATTATTCTTAATTGAATAGACTATGGCAATTTCAATTAATTCCATATATTTTTATGTTGTAAAATCTTTTTACTACAATGTTCAGGCGTTGAGTTCCACCACTCAACACGTAATGCCTCGAAAAATTCGGCTTAAAGTGGGGAACGGAGTTTTTACACTGGTTTTCTCTTCCTACACTGCTGTGTGCGGGATATAACGTGAAGCTGATGTTTTTACTACGAGATGACCTCTTAAATAGGTGCCTATATTAAGTGGCCTATCACTTGTGAGATATTAGGAACCAAATCCTTCTAGCATCATCGTCTTGACAGCTAAGGAATGCTATCAAGGGAATATTAACGCTTTAAATGAAGTTCAACCACGAAAGCTCCAAACGATTTTCTAAAGAAAAAAGGGAAACATCAAAGACTTTCGAGGTAGGTACTAGAAATAATAAAGGAAGAGGGTTTCTGAAATATCGAGAGGCCTACAATTCACCGAAAAATGATGAAAGGTTTCACATACTTATAATAAAATATATGTAATTTCGACATTTTTTTTCCACTCGTCGTATTGGTATTTTGCTGTTATTCCGTAGTATAAAGTACTTACACCTTTCGAAGGTTCTTCAATTTATACTAAGCTTATCATGAAAATACATAAAAATTAGATTTAGTTCTATTTCAAATATTTGTGTAGAATTTAATGATAAGTTACTTTCTTTATCGTAATTATTTTTTATGCTACTATAAAGGAATTTTATAAATAATTAAAAAATACACATGAGAAAATTAATATCAAATACAATCATTAACTATGATTTTGGATAATGTTTTTATTTTTTGAAAAAAAAAAATAATACAACGAAAGCAGTCTTTCATTGCTTGACAAATGTGTCAGTCAACCATTGAAATTTTCCCAAAGAGCCCTGTTAAATTTAAATATGTTCAAACTGTCAATTCTTCTATTATGTTAAAAACATAGAACCTATTTATGTTTGTCTCGATAATATAAATAAAATATTTCAATGGTGTAATATTTAGTACTACTTTTGACAAAATAAAAATATTGGACCTGATTTCTTTTATATATATCTAATGTATATTTTTTGTTTTTAAATAGTAAACAAATCTAAATTATTCACATAACATTAATGTCAATTTAGAACAGTAAAATCGAAATTTCCTTCCTTCATATTTTACCTACAAATAATATTAAATTTATGGTATTTTCCCACAAAACGTAATTTGGGGACAATAGAAGCATCGTATACCGCGTTCAACGATAGATTGACAACAGGAGGAAATGAGCGTCAACTGATGATGAATTGTATTTTCAATTTGAATTGCATTCAAACGTATTTATTAATGATTCTGATGCCCAATGGGTCCAATTTATTTCCGGCCTGGTAAATTTCGGCGTAAAGTTCCAGTACTTAACAGGTTGTGTTTTGAATTCTGGTGGAAAGGTTAGAATGGAGTGTCTTAACACTAACTTTTACTTGGTGGGAAAAAATTATGAATGAAGGCAGTTGGGTGTATCTCAATCATAGTCAATTCTATTGATGTTTTTTCTTGCGTGAAATTTCATTGTAAAATGTGCATTAAGTCAATTTTTTTTTGGAGACTGTTTTAAATGTGATTTATATTTACTGACAACTATTTTAATATTTAATATTGAACTTTATTATTTTTTATTATACAAATATATATTTACAAGCGTATCTCCACGTTACCTCAAAAACATCTTAAATATGAGAGGAAACCAACAACTGTGAAATGATGAAGCTGACGGGCGCGTCGCTTTCACGGCTGCCTGGTTTTTCAATAAAATTATTAATAGACTATGGAATCAAGGCAATACCTTATTATTAGACGCAATCGAGTTTAAATATTATATGTACATGTTTTTTTGTTTGAACTAGAAGCAAAATATACTATATAGGTATTATTTTGTTAATTATTTTTTTATGGAGTTTAATAAAAATTATTGTATTTTGTGGAAACGGTGAATATTATTTTAATTAGTTGTGGGTTCAATCCCCACTCGAGAAAACGAAATATTTACTCAAATTTATATTATCGTTTCTTCGCTCTGGTATCGAGGCAAAAGCGCGGCGTTTAGTTCCGCCACTCAATACGCAATACCCCCCCGGCGGAAAGGGGGGAACGGAGTGTGTGAGCGTACCCTACTGTATGCGGGATACAACGTGAAGCTGAAAAAAAGTTTATAATATACATTACGTAGGTAGTATTAACATCGTTTTATGTAGATTGTTTTAGTCATACTAGGTGAAATATTTCTGTTTTGAATCTGTTTCCACCTCCGCAAGGCAGTAGTAACTGGTAATAACTGGTAGTAGGCGGTAACGGTTAGACTCAGCCGTGATAAGCAAAGGAGGCGTAATCTTAAGCTTAGAAATGAACATGCAAATTAGAATAAACTCGTAAGTATATCCAATACCTATATTATAAATTCGAAAGTATCTCTGTCTGTCTGTCTGTCTGTCTTTTACGCAATCAGGGTTAAACCACTAATTCAATTGTGATAAAATACTCATATAGAGATACTTGAGGGTCTCGGGATGAACATAGGATACTTTTTTTCTCATATTTGTAATATTTTCGATATATACCAATATATCAAAATATTTAATAATATGACATGTAATTTATTCCGCCATGTTAATAACAACCGTCGTTGCTAAGCAACGATTTGCAAAATTTGTTGTTAGAAAACGTCACCCAAACTGAGCTTGCTTAACGCATCTCTCTATTGAAAACTGAAAATAATTTCATAAATATATCTAATAAATATTCGTATAGTTCAAGCGGGCGTAGCCGCGTTCGGGTCCACTAGTTGTATATATATATCGTTAGCATATTCGTGTAAAAGTGGGTAGATTTATGTGAAACACACAATAAAAGCAGTGGAATTGTGTCAAACGGGAACAGTTACTTTTAGACGGAAGCCCTGATTGGAAGGTATCTAGTGTGTAGTGTTGTTATTGAGTGATACATGTCACTTATTGTAATTACGTGGAACCTCTGTGCGAGTACGTTAAAAACATATAGACGGTATGTATTTTTATCGTGTTATCTTAAAAACGCTAACCGCTTCCGATTTCTAACAATATAATATACAGGGTGGAATTGTCAGCGCCACTTTAAATGAAACCACAGTTTTAACTACTCTATAAAAGCCTAATATAATTCGGAAAAAAAATAATTCCCAAAAATGAAAAAGTTATTTTTTCAAACAAAATAAATAATAAAATTATCGTTTTAAAATAAAACGCCATTTGTAAAGTATAACATAGGCACGCACACACTTACCTGTCAAATCGGAAACGTCGCACACGTATGTGTGCGTCACACGAAATAGAGGTATGGATAAAAATCGTGAAATGAAAAAAAATTCCTACGTCCAAACTGTTGAGGTACCTTGATTAATTTCTTAGGTGTGGGTTTGAAATATATTACCCTATATGCAGTTTCAATAAAAGAAGCGCTGCCTCTTCCAGTATAAAGTTTGTTAAATGAGTAAAAGTCGCTGACGATTACATATATATTTTTCAGCTTCACGATGTATCACAGAAGGGTACGCAGAGGGAACCTAATGTTAAGATACTCCATTCCCTATTTTCCACCGAATTCTGGAGGCATAGAGGCAGAACTCAACGCCGCGCTTTTCCTCGACACCAGAGTGAAGAAAAATTTAATTTCCTCGAGTGGGAGTCGAACCCACAACCTGTCGCGTTTACACTCACATTTCGTCTTAAGTTCTTGGTCTTAAGTTCGTAAAGCCTTCAATAATAGCTGGAGCTTATTGCTTATACTTGCGGTGAAAATCTCATTGATATAAGTATACTTGTTTCAGTTTTCGAAGTTTCAACGACGCTATTAGAATGAAATTGAATTCAAAGTTGAAGTTATTCAGCATACGTATGTAGTATTTGAACTTAAACATAGTCACATTTTGCATATGGACAGCCTTAATTTTAACTTGAACTTATAAAATTAATATAAAGTTTACGGAAAAGTATATCAGAGCTCATTATGCCACAATGAGCTCTTGTCAGAAAGTGCAGCGTCGAATTCCGCCACTAAACGGAATGTTTTATCACTAAGTCTAATCTGCCTATCCTGCTATTAAATAAAAATAAAATATTATCCTGGAATAAAGGCTTTATCATAAATGATAGAAAATACTTAAATTTATAATAACAACAAATCGATTCGAAATGAGAAAAAGAATAAGAATAGGATATTATAATAGAGTAAGGGATGAATATTAATAACATGAGATGTTTAAGATAGATTAGAAAAATTAAAAAAGTTTTGAAAGAAACTTTTTTAATATTTAAAAGTTTGTCACGTATGGCAGAAAGCTGGGCCATATGTCATAACTTTTATTTTCAATCGGAACACCACATATCTTATGAGATGATTTAAAAAGAATTGTATTAGTGACATTTTTTTATTATTTAATTAAGATTTCTATAGAGATATTTTTTTTTGTAAATGAAATAGAAAGTTTTTTTTTAATTATTTCATTTCAAAAACAGTTTTAAATTATTTCTTTTCAAACATAGATCGGTTGTATCATATTAAATACCATATGTTTTTTTACATGTTTCTACATGTTTTTACATGTTTTTTTATGTGTTTTTGTTATATGTTTTCATTTCGTCATTAGGTGTGACTTCGTGAGTGTGAATCCTTAAGTCTTATACTTAAGGACTTCAAAATCCATATTTTTGTAATAACGTTCAGTAGTTAGTTGTGTTTTTTAATAAAAGTTTTAACTTTAAATGACATAATATTTTTTGTCTTTGAAAATTACGATATTTGCACAATGTTTCGACCCCTATTTTCCTTTGGTAGTCGTTTTTCTTCCTTCTATTTCGCTCACTCTTGCTCTACAAAAAACCTATTTGCAAAATTATATATACTTAATGTATTGAGGCTTGTGTGGATTCGATTCCCACTCCAGAATATGAAATATTTAATATTTTCATTTCTTTGCTCTGAAAAATTCAATGCCGCGTTGACCTTCTTCATATTTCTATGTTTACAAAATTCAAAAATTATTATATAATATTGTTGTTTGTTAATATTTTATTCATCTGTTGTTTTGATCCTGAAAATTGGTTGTCAAAACAATTCAGCGAGAACGCACCGATTTCCATACCTCATTTACTTATGCTGAATAAATTATATCATATTTTGTGGGCTTCTCGCATATTCATACTTCACTTTTTGAATTTCTTCGCTAGATTCTCCATTCATTATATAAAATTACAGGCGAATTATTAGGTACCCGTAAATATTTTATTTTCACATTTGTTCACCTAGGGAACCTGGTGCTGATATAGTGGAAATTGGTATAAATTCATATGTACAAAAAAATATCGGACATATCGAATAATCATTCATTTATGTGTTACATATTTATAATAAGAAGAATGTTAAATTTGTATTACTTGCAAAATATAATCTATACTAATATAATAAAGCGGAAGAGTTTGTTTGTTTGTTTGTTTGTTTGAACGCTAAGATCTCTGGATCTACTGGTCCGATTTACATTGTTTTTGTTTTGTATGAGAGCTGCATTCTTCAGAAGTGCTATAGGCTATATAACATTACATTACACATATAAACTAATACATTTTAAAGTACTTTCTAATTTGACATGCAATTTATTCTGCCATGTTAATAACAACCGTCGCGTCGCTACGCAACCGTTACAGCGACAGTTTGATATTCATCCTTATGAAAATAAATATAATAGTCATTTTCAGCATTTCATCTAGATTGAAATTATAGTTTACTGTATAACATTCTAATAAATAATTAAAGAGATGTCACTGATTCGAAATGACCTAGCCTACGGGCGGCATAGTATGAGTATGACCGACGCGAAAATATTCTTATAGTTCAAGCAGGCGTAGCCACGTCCGGGTCCACTAGTAAGTTTATACTATCGCAGTGCAGTTAACATTGTACATATACATATATTTCAATGAAAGTAATAAGAATTCCCACTCTAGATAATAGTTATATTAAAAGCTTTTTTATAGTACGTATATTTCTCTGGATTCTTTGAATAAGCTTAGCAGTTTCTTATTTCTAGGCCTAATAAAACTCAATGACTCTAAAATAAGTACAGAGTGGAGAACAGAGCAAGTCATCAGTATGTTTCCAGATGCGAAAATAAAAAATAACTGACAATAAAAATATTAATAGCATTTTAGTTCATATTCACTTTTAATAGCTCAAACTATAAATAAAACAAATGAATTATAGTAGCCTAAGATCCCGCTGTAAAAATCTAGCTGGTTTTATATTAAACTTATTGGAACGAAGTTCCTTACGGCAGGCTTGGAAGGGATAGGGATTTCGCTGCGTGACCGAACTGAAAAAAATGTGATAGTAAAACCGTAAGAAAAATGCGTGGAATAAAACCGTTAAATGAGACGTGCGCAGGCGCGACAGTCTTTCTCCCTCTTTCTTTTCGTTATCTCATCCCTTCTCTTTTATCTTGTTATTTTAGTGATATATTTTGTTATTTTAGTTGATAATTTGAATTACGATGTTTTTTTATTTTAAGTAATTTATTATTTCCTAAAATACTGAATTTCCTAATTACTTTCTTGTACTTAAATAAAAACTAATCAGCAAAATTTTAGAGAAAAATCAAGAAAACATACTACATAAAATTGAGCACGACTTTTTTTGCAATTTGTGTCGATTCTACATTAGCCGAAGGAACTTCGTTCCTACCTGGTGTCCCACGACACCACATTTAATTTTTTTTATGAATGATAATGGTAGTAGGTACATAGAGTACAACATGGTCGCGTCGCAAATGCAAAGGAAACCTAGCACTCTGTTCCTCGTTTACCAAGAACTGCGAACCTACAATCATCAAGGTTACATTGGAATTCTTGTGCAAACGTGCCAAGACGTCCTCATTTGGTTTTCTTACTGTTCTTCTTAATTTTCGTTTTTTTATCATATTCATAAATACTTTCATATTACTTCGTAGTCTTGTAAAATTGTATCTTTTTCATCAATGTTTTCGTACGAAACATAAAACTCATAAGTGCAAATAATTAACAATAACCTACATAGCACATGACAACACATGGTTGCGGCTGCATGAAAGCTGGGAACCTGGGAGTTGTTGAGTTCGCTAAAAACATGTACTTACAATTTATTACCAAAATCTAATAATCAAAAATTTTTATAATTATTATTGCGGCAAAATTTTGTGTTTTTGCCTCACTGGGAGCACTCACATGGGTTATCTGTTCTATTATCATGTTATAAATTATATAAAAATAGTTATATTAAAAAGAACAGATACCCGCAGATTTTGTAGTGGGATCTTGTACTAGTTAATAGTAGCTAGATTATATATTTTCATCAGCCATATTTTAGAAATAGCTTTTTGTCCTATTATTTTTCATGTTATTTTAAAAACCAATTTCAATATACATATGAGATAAGTTTCTTTTTTTCACTTTTAATGTTAAAGCTTAAAAGTCAACGTTGTATTTTTTATTAGGTGTCACTACTCTCTGATTGATGTATAGACTGTAGTGTGCGTGTTACACGTAAAAGTTTTCAATATAACGTTACGCTATATATCATTAGATCGAGATACTTGAAGGGTGATTTTATTGATATCTTTTGCGTTTCTTTTTTCATTTATTTCTATAGAAATACAATAATGTTTTGTTTTAGTTTTGTAGTTTTATATAATGTCAACCAGTTATTTAATTTACTTATATAATGCTATAACATTACTTCAAGATTTAGAGTATTTAGTGGTAGATTTGATTTGAATCCACAACCATCGTACGTAAGTAGACATTCTCTAACTACGCCATGAACGTATGAAACAAAAAAAAACTATAATAATTAATTTGAACAAAGAATAAAAATAATACTATGAAGTCAGTCGTGGTGCAGGAGCACAGGCGTGTAGCTGTAAACGTAAAAAAATGATTTATAGGCGTAGTGATGCTTTTATTTCTTTTTAGCATATGATATGACAGGCAGAAGGAACCCGGGAACCTATTGATAAGATATTTCGTTCCCATTAAGACATTCGTTCCCCTTTTGTTGTTCTGGAAGCCTTGCGTGTTGAGTGGGGGAACTCAACGCCGAGCTTTGCCTCTTTATCAGAAAACTAAAATATTAAATATTTCATTTCATCGAATGGAAATCGAACCCACCGCCTATCGTGTTGATAGTCGCACTTTTGCGCCCCTACGCCATATTATCTCTCAAAATTAATTTAAAATACAATATTTTTGGAATGATTTTTGCAAACAACAAAGATAAAGGTATTCGCGGTTTCAATTTACAATTTTGATGAATGAGGTGTCGAGTTTACCTTCTTTAAGAATGAGTATAATATTATTCAAAAGTAAACTGGAGTTTATGAATATTTTTAGCTTGTTTATACTTTATAGTCGTATAGTACGACATTTCTTATATGTATATAGTAAAAGTCTTTTCACATATAATTAATTGATCGTGTTTGTATAGCTTTTAATTAATTTTTCTTTTAATTATAAAGACCTTTAGTTCTTGCGACTTTTACACATATGTAATGACGATGTGTATAAATAAAATAGTTAATTAAAATTAACTGTAATTATTAAAGTAAACTTTAATTATTAACCTATAAAACGAAGTTCTTAAATTAGTTTAAGTAAATATTATTGCATTAAAATGATATTGTGTAATTTACTTGTTATCTACTAAATTAAAGCTGATACTAAATAATACAAGTAAAGACATGTAAAAATTCATAGTTCATATGATAATTAAAAAAAAAATTTAAACAAACATATAGAAAATATTATCATTTTTCTAGAATTTCTTCCAAAAACATTTTCTAATTATTTTATATTTTTAATTTTTTTGCAGACCGTACAATTACTAACCCCTAAGGGATTACGCTACGCCAGGTCACACTAACACTAATATCATAACGCCAAAGTAATTTTGTGCTAATATTTCACACCTACAATTCTCATGCGATTTTTGTATATGTAACCTAATTTTAACTCTGCTTGTTGTAGATAGACTTATATAATTATAATATTTGGAGAAATATTTATAATTAAAATGTAAAATATTATATTATTTTCACCTACTTAAATACGTTAAGAGAATGAATGACATTACAAAGTCTAGTGACACTGTTCTCTCTGTCTAGAATAAGAAAATTTAAAAAGTGTTTGATTATAAAAAAATACTGTATTTCCTTGCAATAACTATTTGTATTCATTTCATTTATGTATTCATATAATGTAGAAGTTATCAATAAAAGTTCTTCTTTGTAATGTCATTTCACTGAAAGCGCTACGGTTGTGGTTGCGGTCTGTATTCCTAGGTATATACTAATTTATTTTCATTTCTCCGCTCTGATAAAGCAAATATTTTATAAATTATAAAAGAAAAAAGTAAATCATTTTCACGCAGAATCCCGCATAGTAGGATAGGCAGAGAGAACACACTAATTTCCTTACTTTAAACCGAGCTTAATAAGCCGACGCGACGGCTTAATATCTTATATTCTCACTGAAGGGGAAAACAGAGTGTCCCGACACTAGGTTCTCAAATGTTTATCTCTCTGTACAGGTTTGCACGATAGGCGTGCTGGCGAACGCTATGAACGTGGCGGTGCTGACCCGGCGCGATATGGCAGCGGCACCGATCAATCGCCTGCTGAAGTGGCTAGCGGTCGCCGATGTCTTCGTTATGCTGGAATACGTGCCCTTCGCTATATATAAATATTTGGTGAGTCAGCCAGTCTTATATTTTTTTCTCTTATAGCTTCACGCTGTATCCCGCATTTAGTAGGGTAGGAGGTATGAGGGAGTGACTGGAAACGCGGTTGTGGATTGGATTCGCACTCGAGGGAATGATGTATTTAATATTTTCGTTTCTTGGCATCTAAAAAAAGGTTGAGTTCCTCTACTCATAACACTTTGACAAGTCTCTAAACTTCGACAGAAAGTGGAGAACGGAGTGTTTTAACAACAGGTTATCTTTGCCTGCTTAAGCAAGAAGAAAGTAATGAAAGATTTCAAATGGTTTCAGAATTACATGGCACGTCTAAGCTTTTTAAAAAGGTTTGGTTCTAAATATAATATTCTCTTAAGTCTTTTCAAATTTCAATAGACATCTCTTAAAAAGTTTAATTGTTCGTCGACAGCCAATTTAATCAGACTCACATTTTTCAACTTTTTATGAGGTTGGATGAAATCAATTCATTTCATTAATTACTAAGGGTCCCTGAAGTTCCAACAAATTTTACCACTTTTCCTTAAAAAGAAATTTATTTTATAATATAATTTAAGTTGATTAATTATATTATGTCAGAGCGAGTAGCTTTTAATAAAAATTACCAAAAAGCTGTAAATATAGATTATTTTGAAGGCAAATATTATAAGAAAAACATGAAAATGAAATTGCTTGCATATTAATAATCTATTCATCTATATGTTTACAAATATCCAAATGTTGTTATTTGATGACTATATACAGCCGGTGCCTTATTTGAGATGGAATGTTGTTAAAAAATTCTAGGCTTCAATTTTGAACAATTGATTTATATTAGTTATAAAATAAATAAATCAACTGCACCCTGTATTCCGCACATAGCAGGGTAGGCAGAGGAAACCTAGTGTCTAGATACTCTGTTCTCCAATTTCCGTGGAATTCCGGAGGCATTGCGCCACGACTTCTCTTTATTTACACTTTACATTAGTTATTTAAAAGAATTTAAGTACCTAATATTAATTCTGCTTTAAATTAAATATACATTTAGATGTTCCAATTCGGTAGTTAAACATTTGAAGATTGAAAATGAAATTATTACGCGAACTGTTTATTCATTGTAGATATCGAAAAATGTATAGTATATTTATGTTAATTGAAAGTAAAGATAAAATATTTTGAAATTTAATTAAATTAAAAAAAGTCTGATAGTCTATGAATTATAAAAAAATCAATTTCAGACATTGAGACATTATTGCAGCTGTTTACATAGATATATTTGTATATTTAACCCTATTATAATGTAATAGCTTTATACATTGTTTAATATATAAAGTACTAGCGGCCCGGCTTCGCCTGCGTGAACTACGTTATTATTACATTTTGTCTCCATGAGTACCTAAGTCCTATAAGTGACGTCCATGCAAAATTTGAGACTCCTAGCATTTGTAGTAACGAAGTTTCATACAAACTTTCAACCCCAAAAACAACCCCTTAGAAGTCGAATATTGCAAATTCCCGTCTTAGCGAGCACCTACGTCCTATAAATAACTCCTATGCAAAATTTGAGATTCCTAGCACTTGTAGTTTCTGAGATTTCGTGATGAGTGAGTGACCTTCCGATTTTATATATATAGATATAATGTATAAATCTAAATACTTTTATTGATTTTTCCCATAGAAATGCTTGTTTATTTAAAGTTTATAAATAATAAATTGTTGTAGGTGTTACCTGAGAAATTGGACTTTCCATATTCCTGGGCCATGTATTTGCTATTTCATATGCATTTTGCTCAAATATTACACACGGCGTCGATATGTCTCACACTGTCGCTGGCGATATGGAGATACGTCGCAATAAAGTGAGTAGACACTATTTTATTACCTTTTACATATACCTATATAAATAACTTCTTGTAAAAGAATATAAAAATGACAAATGAGGGCGTCATCGTTGTAGGTTCGATTTCCACCCGGGGAATAAGTAATTGTTTATTCAAATTTTTATTTGTTCGCTCTGGTAACAATGCAATATGCGGCGTTTAGTTCCGCCACTCAACACGCAATGCGTCGAAAATTTGGCGAATAGTGAGCAATGGAGTGGGTAGCTGAAAAAAAAGACTCATTTACCACGAATTCATTTTGTAGAAAGTCCTTTGAGGAATTTCAATTTCTTTCGAAAACAATTTCTTTACTGTGTCGAGGTAAATTTTAATTTAACTTTATCACGTGGATTGACTTAAGGAGGTTTCTTTTTATTATTATTGTTTATTTTAGGTACTCAGACAGAAGTCACATTTTATGTACGGAGAGACGGTGTAGCATAGCTATTCTGAGTAGCTTCATCTTGCCACCAATTCTATGCATTCCTACATTTATGGTAAGTAAATTCGTTCATGATATTCCAGTTACTATTTGAATATTTTAGTTGGTCGTGTTGGTATCGTTAATATTAATTTTATTGAAATTTTTAACTTCACGCTATATCCTGCACACAGCAGGGTATGTAGAAAGAACCTAGTGTTAAGACGTTTCGTTCCCCACTTTCTGCCGAATTGGAGAGAAGAGCAAAGAAATGGAAATATAAACGTGAAATATTTTTTAAATATTTTTTAAGCAGTATTTTGTCAAAAGTTTACTGTATCGTAATTGCAACTAAAATAAAAAAAATATATAGATACTATTTACTACGAGTAATGATTAATTATAAACAACAAGCATTTTCACAAAATCACTATTTTCACAATACTATCTTAAATCTAATATAATAGTTTATTATATATTATTTTCCATAAAATCATATTTTAATTGCGCATTATATTCAAAAATAAAATTTTGAAAGTCAAGGCCGCACATTCTCCTATGCAAATTGCATTCAATCACAATGATATCAAATATTCCAATTTCCATACAATACGTATTACCATCGAGTTCTCTTTCCGCAGGTATTCGATATACACACAAAGAACCTCACAGAAACGAGCGACAAACCTGCAGTGGCATACCACGTGGACTCCGACAGTCAGGGTACCTTATACCAAGTCAATTTTTGGGTTCATGCCGTACTAATAAAACTGTTACCATGCTTGATTTTAACCGTCATAAGCTGGTGGTTGATAAGAGCTCTATATAGCGCAAATCAGCATCAGAAAAATCTGCGCAACTACAGTTCCTGTCCTGCTGCAGAGAAAATGGTGAAACGCCAGCACAAAGCTGATAAGAGAACTGACAGAACAACAAAAATGTTGTTAGCAGTTTGGCTGCTTTTCCTGTTAACTGAATTACCTCAGGGTATATTAGGATTACTTAGTGGGGTCTTAGGGTGGTGTTTCTTCGTGAGATGCTACAATTTACTTGGAGATATGATGGACTTGCTCGCTCTAGTTAATGGAGCTATAAACTTCATTCTGTACTGCTCCATGTCACGGCAGTTCCGTCAGACCTTCAGGCAGCTGGTTCTGCAAAGGCGTTTCGCACGTTTTTTGCCTCCTACCGCTTCACATTCGGACTCTCACAACCAGAACACGTGCGTAACTTTGTTATTATTAGTTTTGGCATGCTTTTGTTTATGAAGGTCATTCTTACTAATGTTGTTTTCATTCGCACGATAACTATGTATGTAGTCTATTATTGATATTAAGTGATTTTTTTTGTATTAAATGTATTTATTTTATTTAGTATTTTATATGGTAATTATTTTTTATATTAAGATAAAAAAGATAGCATGAAATTATTTTGTCCCAACAGGTGCACAGAAAAGATTAAAAGATAACTACAGCAGAGCTTGAATAAAATTTGAGTTTTACGTAAGTTGATTTGGTTATACACTATAACTGTTCTCTTTCTGTGTTGTTTGCAATTTTGTGTTTTAATATACTTCGTAATATTATATATGCCATCACATTTATTAATTTAGAACATCTTTAAATATTTTTATTTTATGGATATTAAGACTACTCCCCATTTTTGGCAATTTGATCAAATATTTATTTCAAGAATAAAATAAAATACCATTTATTAAAAAAGAAAGAAATACATATATTTTATTTATAAACAATGTTAGATTTACCTACGAGTCTAAATATTAAAATTAAAACAGAAAGCTACCACTCATACTCTACATATTAAAACTTCATATAAATAATTCAAGCCTGGTGGGATTTAAATCTGTGCCCTCTCGGAAAACACGTTGAAGCACACTTAAGTAGATGAGCTGTATATTTACCGTTTGCTGCCTATTGACTGGCTTTATTTTCATTTATATTTTAATTATAATAATAATAAATAATTAATAATTAATTTTTAATTTATATAATTATTTTTATTATAATTAATTTACAATATAGTTATTATGTATTATATCAATATCTTAATTTGCAATTTTTCTAGCAGTTCCAGTCGTAGTGCAGGAGCACAAACTGTGCTGCAAAAAAAACTGGTTGTGAGTTCGATCCCCACTCGTGGAAATGAAATATTTATTTAAATTTATATTTTCATTTCTTCGCTATGGTGTCGAGTCGCGGTGTAGAGTTCCGCAACTCAAAATTCGGCGGGAAATGATGAACAGAGTGTTTTAACACTAGGTTCCCTCTGTTCATCCTGCTGTGTGCGGGATGCAGCGTGAAGCTGATTTTTTTATTTAATTTTACTTATTAGGAAAAACGTTTCCTAGATCATATACTCGTATTAACCTATGGTGCAAGTTGTCTGCAAAATATAACATAACTTTTTCTGTGTCTCTTGTATTTTGATTGATTGATTGAGATTTGAATTAGCTGATTTCCAAATTAAAGTGTTTATTAAATTAAAGTATGTAATTAACTAAATATTACAAGAGAGCTTACAAGTACTAGTACTTCAATATATTCATATGTACTAGTATTTCATGTTTTACTCCATATACGAAGTCAATATGAAAATGATGAAATAGTTATGCAAAGTATGAGATTCCCTCTGATATATGAAGATTCTTTCTAAGCGTCGCTGTTACCTATCACATATAACTTAAAATGTTGGTATTGAAAATAGTTTAACTTATATTTTAGTGTATTTATTTAGTTATTAGATAACCGTAGGATCGTCCTTCTGTAAAGCCTAATGTTTCTAAAATTTTTTAGGCGAAATTCAGCGCTGAATTTGGTCACTGAGAAATGCCGCTTAATGTTCTTAAATAAGATATAAATATGTGTGTGAGGAATTTAATTATATTCTACTAATTTAATGTTATTAAATTGTCATATTATATAGTTACTTTTGATTAGAAGAACTGGCACTTAGAACAAATATTTTTACGATTGAAATTTTTCTATTTGCTATATGAAAAACCGGAGAAGCTCGCGTTGGGCACAAATCGTGACTGTAGACGCGACAGTTGTGGGTTCGATTCCCACTCGAGTAAATAAAGTATTTAATTTTTTAATTTCTTCGCTCTGGTGTATTTATAAAAAATATAAAAGAATCAAACTTATTAGAATATTTCCTAGGGTCATAAAAAAAACGTTCTGAATATCTCACTAATGATATTAAGCTTATGATAGATATCAACAAATATTTATCTTCTTTTATTTGTATTCATTATTATTAAGAAATTTCTAAAGGCGCTACGATTATATACAGCTAAGTAAGTTCCTTTAATAAAAATGCCTATATCTTCAGAGACGTTTCGATAAATTAAATTGATCAAAGAAATGTTTTGCCAAAGCATTGTCGTGAAATAATTAATATAACGGCGCGTTAAAAGCAAAATTCAACACAAGGATTCTCTAGAGATATATTTCAATTTACAAAAAAAGTCTTAATAAATACAATAAAACGAGGCCACACCATATTTGGACGATGTTTCTTAACATTTTTTATACTTTTTTACAGTTCAATTTGACTCTTAAAAATCGTAAACTCCACTCATTTTGGACGTTTTGTCGCGAATAAAGTAAGCTGTTATAACGTTTTATTTAACTTTGGCCTAGTTCTGCGTAAATGAAATGCGGGTTTGTTTAGTTAAAACTTCACATATATTTTTTGCCAGGTTCACGCTTTATCCCGCATGTAGCGGGGTAGGCAGAGGGAGCCTAGTGTTAAGACACTTCGCTCCTCACTTTCCGCCGAATTCTGGAGGCATTGCGTGCTGAGTAGTGGAATTCAACGCTACGCTTTTGTCTCGAAACCAGAGCGTGCGCTAGCAGATCAGAAAAATAATTTTGTGCTTATTTATACAATTTTTTTACTACTATACGCTATCTTTTGCTTGTAGACTATGAAATATTCATGAAGTGATTCTCGTAATTGTAACATGTTGTTATATGTAGGTCTACCCATCTGTCATAATCCAATGGAATAAAGGGTAGATCTTTTTCCTACCCTCCTTATTCATTTTTCTCATGAATCCTTTGTTGCATGTAAAATTCTTCTACGTAACATATAGCTAATAATAAAAATAACGTGATCTTTAAAGGTTTTGGCAACTTCGCGAAATTTCCTCAGTGAATGAACGTTCTGGAAATTCCATCCCTTGCTATTTATTATAATGTTCCATAAAAGTTACCAAGGCTTCGACTTTTACAGTCAATTTATTATTATGACAGCGAAATGCTTATACAGGGTGGAAGAGGCAGCGCTTCTTTTATTGAAACTGCATATAGGTTAATATATTTCAAACCCACACCTAAGAAATTAATCAAGGTACCTCAACAATTTGGACGTAGGATTTTTTTTTCATTTCACGATTTTTATCCATACCTGTATTTCGTGTCACGCACACATACGTATGCGACGTTTCCGATTTGACAGGTAAGTGTGTGCGTGCCTATTTTATACTTTACAAATGCCGTTTTATTTTGAAACGATAATTTTATTATTTATTTTGTTTGAAAAAGTAACTTTTTCATTTTTGGGAATTATTTTTTTTCCGAATTATATTAGGCTTTTATAGAGTAGTTAAAACTGTGGTTTCATTTAAAGTGGTGCTGACAATTCCACCCTGTATATTTTTAATATAATTTATATATCTATATACTAAATTTTATTCTATAGTTGGCATTATTTATTTAAATTTAATTAAAAAAATAAAAAGTAGAGTGTACACAATATGACTAATTATGTATGGAGACCAACAAAACTATTTATTTCAATATTATACGATCGATTTTTTTGTACTTTGGCCTATGAAAAAATAACAAACACAAACAAATCATTTTAATAAAATATATTACTAATTATAACTTATAAAAAGGAGAAAAAAATAATATTTAATTTTTGTTTCAGTGCAAAAACATCGGTGCCTTGAGGGCGGGCTTTGCAGACACACTTAGTGCGAGAACAGTGTCTATGATTTAGTGAATGCTGATAAAAAAGTGTTGTTGAACTAAAGTGTTATCATATCTTCGTTTGTGAGTGAGTACACGGAGAGCGAAACATTTCGTCACTCTACATTTCAAGCAGAATGGATTTTAATGGTTATTATTATAAATAAAATTATTTTAAATTAAAGTAAGTTATCTATGTCTTGTGTATAGCAGTGTCATTAAGTTTTAATTAATATTAAATCGGTGTAAATGTATATATAATAGTATTAGCTTTAGCTTGACGCCGTATCCCTCGCACAGTAAAGTAGATGGAGGGAACCTAGTGTTACGATACTCCGTTCTCCATTCTTCGCTGAATTCTGGAGGCTTAACACTTTATTCTCCCTGCCTACCCTGTTATGTGCGGGATAGAGCGTGAAGCTGATAGCGAAGTAGCCTTTAAAAACGATAATTGTACTCTATCAATCAAAACAAATCAATAAGTTCCAAAGCTGACGGCTCACGATCGTAATCAATTGATTTACGAGTTCCATTTTTTGGTCTCGTCATAAATCTGTAGGATGTATGAAGGTAGGTATCATTCATTTTGACGTTGTTATGTTTTCTGTACCGGATATTCCTAGATTTTTTTGGGGTCACGCTGGTCCCGTATAGCAGGTTAGGCAGAGGGAACCTAGTGTTAAGACACTCCATTCCGTACTTTCCGCTGTGATCTGGTTTCTTAGAACTAAACGCCGCGCTTCGCCACCAGAGCGAAGAAATGAAAATATAAATTGATATAAATATTTAATTTCCCCGACTGTACATTCAGTGTTAACATTTTAGTATTATGTACATTTATCGCTTCATTCTGTATTCCGAACATAGTAGGAACCTGGGAACCTAATGTTGAAATAAAAAATATAATTTGCTTTATTAATAAATCTCTATTTTGAGTTAAGACATTGATTTAAATTGTTAGTCCGCCATGTGCACCAAACCCTTGTTAGTGCCTCTGACAAGTCTATTCAACCACGCAATTCTATTGTGTGCTAATTATATTACTTAACACATAAGTATGTTAGTTTGAATGCCAGTATATAGTGGAAATCAATTAATAGGTATATCTGGAGGATATATAATGAACTATGGCAACTTTTTACAGCTTTACGTTGTAGCAGGAGGGAACCTAGAGAACCTTAAGATACTCCGTTCCAAACTTTCAGCTGAATTGTTGAGGTCTTGCGTGTTAAGTGGTGGAAATCGATGTCGCGCTTTGCCTTGGTACTAGAGCGAAGAAAAAAATATTAATAAATAATAGTTCATTCTTCCGAATGGGAATCGAACCCAGAACCGTCGTGTTCACAGTCACACCTTTGTGCCATATTGGTAATTTTCATGTTATAGAGAATATTGGACGTAAAATACACAATTGGTGAAACTGATATATAAAATCTAATAATTTAAAAAATAGTTTCTACATTTTTGTCGACGTTTCATACTTTCTACAATATATTTGAAACCGCATTTATTAAGGTACGGTTTTCAATTACATTTTTTTTCATTTTCTTTGTACGTGTAAACTGTGATAGCTCACACTAGCATCTGGGGAGAGATGAGTAACACGTTGTTCCACATTCAAGAAGATTGCAAAAAAGATTCGGTACTATCTTTTTTGCTGACTATACGAGTACACCCTTTTTTATTGTATGAAAGAGTGCCCAGAGTGTATTGTGTTTTGGAAGCACCGGGTTTTTCAGGCACAATATTAAAATTGTTAAGCCACTGTAAGTTCAGTTTTTTTAAATCTCTACACATACATTCACAATGTAACTGGCTGGCCGTTACTTCAAACGGTGTGTCTTAGCACTACTTTTTTCATTTTCCGTCGAATTTTTGAGGCACTAGAGCGAAGAAATGAAAATATTAAGTATTTTCATGACCTATAAATTATTGTTTGTAATAAATATGTATATTTGTATGTAGGTTTATTATTATTATTATTAACATAATATTAAAATACCGCACCCGAATCATTTCTTTTAACATCCCCTACATTCAAGGGTTTCTGGTAGAGATCTCTATTAGAGATAAGTTATCCATTGTACACATTTTTTCTGTTGTTATAAGTTAGTACTTTCTTTCTTGTGTGGTACATAAATAAATGAAAAAATAAATAAATAAATAGATATGACAGTACCTTACCTACAGTACCTACCTTTATCAACTAATACACATTTACAGGTAAAATACTCGATTTTTTATTAGAACATTAGCACAGAAAATAACTAAATTAGTTATTTTTGGCGAAAGTTTATATGGAGAGTTGTTCATCAACTTCTGTCCAAAATTCACAGCAAATTCTGAAACTACAGAAAGCTCACATATGGGATAAACTAAACTTTTTAAACGTTATAAACAATTGCACAAAATTCTTTTTACTCTCGCTAAGTTTATTGAAGCTATTAGTTTTAGCAATTAAAAATTTTAAAATATGTTTTTTGTAGTGATTTATGATAATTTTATTTGATTTAAATTTCTTCCCTTATTAAAATACATTTACTTCCTGACCTAATCTGTATAAGCGACCCGGTATTTAATTAACCTAATTGCCAAAATTTTGTCCCCACTTAAGTATTTCTTATAAAAAACAATTAAGTCGTTGTTCCTTATTTACATAATGTTCTTGTAAATATATGTAAATTTTAATAATTATAGTCTTTGAATTTAATTAGGGACTGTGTAAGTGGTATTTAGTCCACTCAGTATTTTGGAAATTAAATTCACAAGAGCGCCAAAACGGGAGCGAATTTTCATACTAAAGCTGACGACGAGTTTCAATTCAAGTCTTAAAGGTCGATGGAATTAATTCATTTCTATAATCCGTGATCCGTTTTCTCTACTTACACTGCTAAAAACGCGAGATACGTGAAATTTAGAGAGTAATTCACTCCGTTCTCTCTTCTTTCTGTTTTAGCAATATTAATATGAAATTTTACCTCGAGCGGGATTAGAACTTGAACCATGTTCCTTTAAGAATAATATGGCACACCAAGATGGCGTTGTTTTTATTATTTACTCTAAATTATTCTTTTAATATTCTATTCTCTCTATTTAATGCAATCTCGTATAGTGCAAGCTAAACACACGGCTTTGAATATCTTGTTCTGGTTATCATATTCATGTTCTAATATTCATGAGAACATTATCTCCATATAAAATAAAGTATAAAGTTTGTGCTTATTTTTTCTTACTATAATATATATTTTTTCTCAATTAATTAGTCATTCTCAATATTTTTTGCTTTTTAAATAAATTGTAGACTAAAATTACTTCTTCCGTTTCTGTTTGTTTCAAATTTATTGATTGGTTATTGGTATGGATATCTATAATACTGTTATATAATACTAGCGGCCCGCCCGCGGCTTCGCCTGCGTGAACTACGTTATTACTAATTTCTCCATGAGTACCTACGTCCTATAAGTGACGTCCATGCAAAATTTGAGACTCCTAGCAGTAACGAAGTTTCATACAAACTTTCAATCCTAAAAACAACCCCTTAAAAGTCAAATATTGCAAATTCCCGTCTTAGCGAGCACCTACGTCCTATAAGTAACTTCTCCTCGATTCCCAGCTCTGGTAGTTTTTGAGATTTCGTGATGAGTGAGTGACCTTTCGATTTTATATATATAGATAGACATTGTTTTCTTTTATTTTATTTATTTTTTCTTTTACAACAAATTTTAACAAAACAAATATTTGAAGGAAATGCTTCAAGCCAGTTAATAGCTTGATAACTTTCATTAAGGCATATAGATGTTAGCCTAGAATCTAGATAGAAGTAATGAACATAGCGATATAGTAATCTCTTTAATCTGTGCTATGCCTAGCCTAGTCTTTCTGGCTTATGTTGTAATTACTGAACTGTCGTCTATAATTAAAATACATATAAATATTTATACTAATATATACTAATATTATAAAGCTGAGCGTTTGTTTGGTTGAACGTGTTAATCTCAGGAACTACTGATCAACACACAATGCAAGGAAAATTGGAAAGTAGGGGACGGAGTATCTTAACACTAAGTAGTTCCCGCTGCCTACTCTGCTATATGCGGGATACAGCGTGTTTAGCGTGTGTTAAAAAATACTATAAGTATATACTTTTGTTTCATATTAAGTAAACCTATTATAAATAGTTACGAACATAAGTAAAGAAACACATTTATTCATCATATTATAGCTTCTATTTAAATATAAGTTTAGTTAACTTTGCCATTCGACCTTTATAAATATTAAAAAAGACAATTGTTTTAATAAGTTTATTAATATTTATATAACTGTTCTTGGAATATATTATTATAGAGTAAAATATAATGAAATTTAAATGAGATACGTCCGTTGTTTTTAGGTTAAGAGAGTTTTTACATACATATGTAGGGTATGGTATATGTTTTGAAAGTCATATTGTTGTTTCACGAATTATATGAGCTCGTTAATTTCCCGGGAGTTTGGTTGAAATAATATTATTTTTTATATGTTATATTGTTTTATAACATTTTATTTAGACAAAGCTAAGATAATAGTCTCCCTTATAAAAATATACTAAATTAAGCCATTCACTTTTCATACCTAACCGCCGCGCTTTGCGGCGTTGAGTTCTGCCACTCAACACGCAATGCCTCCAGAATTCGGCAGAAAGTGGGGAACGGAGTGTCTTAACACTAGGTTCTAGGCCTACCCTGCTGTGTGCGGGATACAGCGTGAAGTTGATTTGTAAATATTATATTATTTAACTTTGTATCCATACCTATATTATAAATTCGAAAGTAACTCTGTCTGTCTGTCTGTCTGTCTGTCTGTCTTTTACGCAATCAGGGCCAAACCGCTAATTTAATTGTGATAAAATACTCATATAGAGATACTTGAGGGTCCCGGGATGAACATAGGATACTTTTTTTTCTCATATTTGTAATATTTTCGAAATATACCAATATATTAAAATAATTAATTTGACAAGCAATTTATTCCGCCATGTTAATAACAATTGTCGCTACGCGTTGCTAAGCAACGGCTTGCAAAGTTTGTTGTTTTAAGAAAACGTCACCCAAAGTGAGTTTGTTTAATGTATACATGGCGCGCGACGATATAGATTTGTATACATTAACAAAAATTAGATGATTTCTATAATTTGATATTCATCCTGATGAAAATAAATATAATAGTCACTTTTAGCATTTTATCTAGATTGAAATTATAGTTTACTGTATAACATTCTAATAAATCATTAAGATTTCACTGATTCCAAATGACCTAGCCTACGAGTGGTATATAATAGAATGACCGACGCGAACGGGCAGATGACTTTGATGATTTTGTAAATTTTTATATATTTTCGAATTACTATTATTGTTTATGTATTTATTTGCTGCTTATAATTAATTTATCTCAGTTCCGTTAGCTATACCGATGTTATACGCTTAAAATATCGTAATTTTAATCATTTGAGATTTTATTTAATATTGTTCGCAAAAATTAATAATTATTTAATATCGAAAAATGTTTAATACGCGTGCACGGCAAACTTTAGGTACTTTTTCTAATATTAAGAATTTCCTTTAGTTACTTTTACTGCTTTCGTTTGTTCATTTCGGTTACTTAGATATTTTTTTCTAATAATAAATCTCTACTTATTATTATTTTTTAACTTATTTTAATTATTTAGGCTTATATTTTCGCGGGCGTAGCCGCGTCCGGGCCTACTAGTTTGTATATAAATTTGAAAGTTAGGCCTGAATTGGTTAAAATTGTAGATATCGTAAACCTACTATTAGTATTACCTATCACATAGTATAAAAATATACTTAATTATTTTACATAATTCAGTTAAATGTAATAAAAAATAAATAAAGAAAAATTAAGTAAACTGATGTAAAGACTTTTTTCTGTTTTTATAAACGAAAATGCTGTTTTTATATATGAAAATTTTGTAATTTTAACAATTAAATGTGTTAGTTATAACTTTGTTTTTAAGCATAACCTAATGTGCGTTCGCAAGAAAGCGTTTTATATTGTATTGACATTAAGATATTTGTATTGGTAAGTACCAAATATATTTTATAGAAGAAATAAAAAATATGTATTTTGCATGAAATAAAAGACTTAACAAATATTGAATTGTGAAATTTTAATATTAATATTCTGTTTCAATGTAAATGGACATAATTTAGGTATTTTTCTTTTTCAAATTTAGGTACCTTATAAGTATGTTTTTAACGTTTTTCAAGATTTAATTCTCTCTTATAAGAATAATATCTAAGTAATGTTCATTTTCCCGTTCTCGTAGAGGTGGTTTGCCCCTAGAAGTCGACGGAAAATGGAGAATTGTGAGTCGTAACACTAGGTTCCCTATGCCGTTAGGGAGAAAGCCTATAGCTGTTTTTTATTCAATTCAAATTGCCTGTTGAGTAATGCATTTTACCTGGAGTTAGTAACGCTTACATAATACATACATAATATGTATGCGTTTAAAAAAAATAATAAAATATTTTGTAGGTTTTTATAATTATAACATTCATATCCTAAGGAAATAACGTAATACATGTTAAATTTAAAAAGTCCATACTATTTAAAAAAATAAGAATAATTAATAATTTTAAATTACACATTTAAAAAATAATACAAGGTTTCATATGATATGAAATTTGCAAAGTGTATTTTCAATGCCAAAGAACTCTTTTATGTAAGGTACTTCTTCAAATATAAATATTGCTTTTTTACGTAATAAGAAAATTGGCATTTATAACTATAGCTGAATATTATAAGAAGAATACGTAACATAACAATGTATTTTGTAAAATATAATATCTAAGAAAATATTTGGCAGTATCTTTTATTTCAATTTCATAACAGGTAGGAAGGGTGTGTAACTGTAAACGCAACTGGTTCGATCCCCACACGAGGAAATTAAAATTTAATATTTTAATTTCTTCGCTCTGTTCCCGAGGTAAAACGCGGCGTTGGGTTCCGCCACTCAATATACCTTCTGAATTCCTCTACTCTGCTATATACGGGATAAAGCTTGAAGCTGAACGAAAAAACAATAAAAGAGTGATGTAATAGATGTTGTAAAATCCACACAAGAATAAAAAAAAACACTATAGATTACCATCAATCATAGATTTCTTCTAAGAGTTTGATTTACTGACATTGAAAGAGATTCTAGGTTGGACGTGGATTAGCAATTCAGTCTCTGAAAAGCTATTATTCATCTGGTGCTTACGGATATCTGAGAACTTGCGACGTCGACAGCGGAAGTAATAAAGCTGAGTGGATAGAATTATGGTTTAATTAACATAATATAAGAGAAGATTTATTAATTAAATTAAATTAGCTTCACGCTCTATCCCGCACAGCAGGGTAGGCAGAGGGAACCTAGGGTTAAGATACACTTTTCCCCACTTTCTGCCGAATTCTGGAGTACAATAATGTTATATACTAAATGACTATTATATGAAAATGATTATAAGTTTTTCTTGTTTGGAGTTTGAGGATCGGAGTTCGAATCTCAAGATTTTTTTTAATAAGCCAATAAGTGACGGCAGATAAAAGAGAGAGATTGACATATGGCGGATGGATGGATAGATAAAAAACCTACTTGTATCCACAATCTCTCTGAACGTTTTTTTTTATTTTTTCATATACCTAATCTATGATCTCTAACAGAAAGCTGTTATATATAAAAGGTTAGTACAATCAATTTTTATAGTTCATATAGCAGTTTATTCAAAATGAGAAATTACATGTTTAATTTGTTTGCCACTGGTTCTCTAAAAGTAAACGGCTGCGATTCCGTTCCTATTTATTGAGATCCTTATAGAGAGCGAGCGAAGAAGCGAAGCGAATGGACGTTGGCGAGCGAAGGAAGCATAGGGGAATTTTTTTCTATAATAATTATATAATATTAAGAAATAAGCATATTTATACAGATTGCGAATCCAAGGCTTACAGCTATATGTGGCCTCCAAAGTATTACAGAGAAGTTTATTGACATTCATCTCACATCTGACCGACGAAAGCAGAGCAAACTGCTTAACCCAATATACGAGTATAAACAATAGACGACCTTCCCAACAAAAATCAAAGCTTAGCGTTTAATAATATACATATTAAGAATATAATAGGTCAATTGTGGCGCAGAGGCATAAAGTTTGCTGCATAATCGACTGGTCGTGGGTTCGATACCCACTGGAGGAAAGGAAATATTTGTTTAAATTTATATTTTCATTTCCTTCGCTCTGGTATCGAGACTCAACAAGCAATGCCTCCAGAATTCGGAAAATAGGGAACGGAGTCTCTTAACACGAGGTTCTCTCTGCCTATCCTGCTGTGTATGGGATACAGCGTGAAGCTTTTCGCCTTGGTGCCAGAGCGAACAAATAAAAATATACATTTAAATAAACATTTTCTTTCCTCGAATGGGGTTTGAACCCAGAACTGTCGCGTTACAGTCACACCCTTATGCCGCTAAGCCATGGCCGGCCTCAAACATGTGTTAATAATATGATTTGTGGGTTCACTTCGCCTACAGAAGGCCACATTGATGGCTTAGGGCGCGTACCCAGAACGTAAAATAATTAATTTACGATCTCAGTCCTGTGCCGTTATGCTAATTTTAAGGTGGAATACTTTATTTTTGGTAATTTTTAAAACCTAGTTCATTTGCAGTTATGCTTTGTTTGAAAATCTAAAAATATGGTGTGAATACGATTTTTCTTATCTATAAATACTTAGATATATCCTTGGCTGACTTTGAGCCAATAAAAGCTCTGGCTTGTAACAACGAGAATGATTTTTGAACCTATTTTTTTAGCTTTTACCTATTTATATTGTATTTCTTTAGCAGCAATAAGCAATTCCTCCATAGTAAATTATTTATTTTTCCTAAAACGGCTAAAAATATAATGAATAAAATTTATTACATGTCAAAATTTTGATTAAATTAGTAAATTTGTAATATTTTTTTAACATTTTTCTTTACATTTGTAATGTTGTGAAAAAAATATTAATATTATAGAAAAATATATGAAAAATCAGATTAATAAATTAGTGAGAATTGTTAAAAGCGATATCTGTGTCTAGTTTACATAATGAAAACATGTAAGAGCTAAAGATTTCCAAGAACTTAATATTCATAATTAAATGAATCGTGTACTTTGGCGTTGCGCCTAATGTTTTCTACAGTCTGAAATTTTCAACTACGAGTATTTCACTATAAAGTGCTTTATATGGTTGTTCTAGTTTTAAAAGCATTTTGTAAATTCCAAGCTTAACTTTGTAGAAGCGTAGATAAAAATATGTTTTAGTAATTTATTATTTTTCTAATTGTTGAGAAATATTTTAAATAATATTAATTGTTGTTTGATGAATTACATCAAATTGCAATTACTATTTATTCTGTGTGCAAGAAAAAACGAAAAGTAGAATTTATCATTTTTAGTTTCTCGCTTTATCCCGCACATAGCACGTATTATACATACCTATATTATAAATTCGAAAGTAACTCTGTCTGTCTGTCTTCTACGCAATCAGGGCCAAACTTCTAATTTAATTGTGATAAAATACTCATATAGAGATACTTGAGGGTCTCGGGATGAACATAGGATACTTTTTTTTTGTCATATTTGTTATATTATCAATATATACCAATATATTAAAATACTTATTAGTTTGACATGCAATTTATTCCGCCATGTTAATAATAACCGTCGCTATGCGACCGTTGCTAAGCAACGATTTGCAAAGTTTGTTGTTAGAAAAGGTCATCCAAAATGAGCTTGCTTAACGCATCTCTCTATTGAAAACTGAAAATAATTTCATAAATATATTTAATAAATATTCGTATACCTCAAGCGGGCGTAGCCGCGCTCGGGTCCACTAGTATTAGATATAAAACAATTATACAAATTATTTATAATATTTACAAACTACTGAATATTTTTTTGTATATACAGCTTTCTAGTTAATACTTTAATAAAAATGTTAATTCAGTAAGTTCAGTAACAATTAAAATGAATGTGCTTCGTGCATACCGCTGGCTTGCAAAAATTAATTGGATATCAAAAAGGAAATTAGTTAAACGTTTACCTCATTTTTAATAGTAGATCTGTTATATTGATGTAATAAAATGATATAATATGTTATTGTCTAATTATTATTATTAATTTTAACAATAATATTAATTTTAGATGATAAATTTGTATAATAAGTAAAAAAGAGGACGATAAAAAAGGCCAACCAGGCTGTGGATTTGTTTCTCATTTGAATTAAATATTTAATATTTTCATTTTCCTCGCCCTGCAAACGAGGCAAACGCAGTGAGTTCAAGGAATCTTAATGAGAACGGAGTGTCTTAACACTAGGTTTCCAGGCTTTCCCTCTGCCTATGCTGCAGCTTAAGATACAACGTAAATATAATAAAATAAAGGAGTTTTTTTATATCACTTCACGCGCGCCTCTCTAGTAAGCAAAAAATATACATACATTCATCAATGAAAGTTGATTTTATTGTTTTGATCTTAATGTTAACATTAAAATCAAAAATCATATTTTTATAAATATAAATAAAAGTATAATAAAAATATTAGTATAATTCAAACCTCATCACCTCTTTCCTTAGTATAAAAGGTACATAAGAAACATGATTCGCTAAGCACCCATCGTTACAGCACTTCGAACAATTTTATATCCGATTGGATAGTCGCATTCAAATACTTCCCATTACGATATCCTATTAGATTTTATTTCCCCTTGTTTGAAACTTGAACTGTGTCACATTGTTTTTGAAATACTTTGAAGGCTGAAGCATGAAAATTTAACTCTATTTTTTTTATTTTGTTTGACACTTATATCTTACAAGGCATCGTAGAGAACCTTTCCACACTATTGAGAAGCATTGTTTGTTAACTGGCGGAATTTAACTTCGCATTTTGTCATGCCAGAAAAAGAACCACCCTGTTTGTGTGAATGTCGACGGAAGGTGGGCAACGGAGTATTTTAATTCTAGATTCCCTTCTGCCTACCTTGCTATATGCGGGATACACCATGTAGGTGAAAAAATGGAGATTTTCAATATAAAGCTATTACTATGTACTAGTATGCGTCCAGAATTCGGCAGTAAGTGGGAACGGAGTGTCTTAACACTAGGTTCCCTCTGCCTACCCTGATGTGTGCGGGATACAGCGTGAAGCTGATTTTTTTATGTACTAGTAGTATTTAGTTCACATTATTATACAAATTTTAAAGGTTCATTCAATACTACATATAAAAGCCATATTATTTATTTAAAACTGCATCGCTATTTTTGGTGTCCCATGGGATATCAGCTTAAACATTAATTTTCCTATAATAATGACTATATTTGCATACTTTGTGGTTATATTTAAAACCACATTATTACATAAAGTAAGATAACATGACATGTGTATAATATATCATTCGTAATAGTTTAATAAATCAAGGTGAAATGCTCTTCGCGGTACTAAAAGTAACCTCATGCCATAATTTTTGTGTCATCAACTAGATTCGTTATTTCCTGTTAATATTGTCAGAGATGCTGGGAGGGTTGATATCTGCTTCCTTAACATATTATAAGCATTTTTGGCTAAGGCAAAGGGAACCTGGTTCTAGCCTAACGGTGTCTTGAGTTAGGCTAGGTTCTCGAATTTCTACCCAATGTTCGAGACATTGCGTGTTGAGTGGCGAAACGCAACCCTGTGCTTTATTTTGTTATCAGAGCGAGGAAATAAAAATAATTCATTCCTCTGAATTGAATCGAAGCTACAACTGTCGCGTGTACATTTTACACTCAATAAATATTGTAAGATGAGAGGAAATAAAAAAAAATGAAAATTCAGCTTCACGCTGTATCTCGCTCACAGCAGGGTAGGCAGACGAAACCTAGTGTTAAGAAACTCCGTTCCCCACTTTCTGCAGAATTCTGGAGCTATTTATACTGCACACATGATCAAACCCGCAATCACAATAATAAAATTATTTACATTCTCCCCTCTGTTGATGACAATGCGTGACATTGCATCTGCTATCAAACACGTAGAGTTTCTAAATTAGTAGGAGAGTTAAGAATAGATACTTGAAATGAACCTTGCATTTTCTTTACTATAATTTTATTAAGAAATATATTATATGTTATCAAAATTGTTATTAGATATAAAAGTTGCAATAACAAATATTGAACTATATATTGAAATTCGTGACCTCCAGTCAGCCAAGCAGACTTAACGCTGCTTGCTTTTCAGCTTCCCTTAAGGCTTTGTTGTTTCTCATCTATTTGATTAAACTTTTACATTAAAAATAAATAAAATAAATTAGCTTCACGCTGTATCCCGCACACGGCGGGGTAGGCAGAGGGAACCTAGTGTAAGACACTCCGTTCCCCATTTTCTGCCGAATTCTGGAGGCACTGCGTGTGGAATGGCAGATCTCAACGCCGCGCTTTGCCCCGATACCAGAGCGAAAAAATGGAAATATAAACGATATGCATTTTTTTCTTTTATGTTTGTCATATTTATATAGTATAACATATAGTCTCTCTTATCCCTAAACTTTTATTTTTTATATTAACAAAGAACTCCACAGATCAGTCAATACACATTTTCTGCTATTCTTCTATAGGTAAGGAATTCTATTAATTTAATAACACTTCGAAATAAGCTCAAAATGAAACATTTATATATAAACAAACAGACATAAACTAATTTCGTAACTTAAACTCGGTTATCTCAAGCGAAATGGGTTGATAACTGTATTTCCGGTCACGACTGGGGGTTGTCCAATGTTTCATATTCATTGTATAATTTAAAAGATAAGTTTGAGAAATTTGTATGGACATTAGTAAAATATCTACCTTTTAATTTATTTTTATAAATTAAATTTATTTTATTCTTATTAATATAATTATAGTAAAATAGACTAATTATAGAATTAACTGTTAAATAATTTAATATCAAAATTGTGATAAAAGTAGAGAAAGACATTAAACTAAAAAAATCGGTAGGAATATGATGCCTATAATGTATGCTAATTTTGGTAGTACCTAAGAAAGATTTGTATTTTTTTTCGATCACTATGTAAAATCGAATGTAAATCGATGTTTTTTTTCATTATCGCTACGGAGGGAGAGTAGATTTATTGTATTTTTCCACCCTTATACTTTTCCCGCAGCTTTTTTCCCACACTTCGTTTTCCATTTTGGTTATATTGTGTGTTCTGTAGCGGAATTAAATACTGTGTTTTGTTTACCATGTAATGATTATTATATTCTTTTAAAATAAAAATATTACAGGCATAAGTTTTAAATATATTTCTGTCCATTAGTAGCATATTTATTTTAAAAGAATTACTTGTTTTCAAATATTCGTATCACTTATTAAAATTTTAAGAAAAAAAATCTAAGACTGGATTTTTTAATCATCATCACATTTAATAAAAATCGATAGATTTGAAGTTTACGCGTGCTGAATTTATGTCCATTCAATCTGTCCCAAGTAGTTTTCCAATTTAGAAGTTAAATTTAGCGATCATTCGGAAGGCTATCTGTTCTTTGTCTTATCGAGCTATGTTTTACTTTGTTTTATAGAATAATTACTTTTTTCTACAAATAATTGTTAAATCAATTGATTCTGTCATATATAAATCTACTCTTAACGTCGCTTAACGAGTCTAATAAAAAAAAACAATGACTGATAATTAATAACAGAATACTATATAAAAAGGGGGCTTATAATGTTTATTCTGCCCTCATTTCTGAGGTATTTCTAAAAAGCCCTACTTTTTTAAAAAATTTCTTTTGTAAATTCTTGTCGTAACAATAATAACGAATAGAAAAAAATCCATATATATTATATATTATTCTGGCGATTTATTTCTTCATACAGAGATTTACGTCATACAAATAACAATAGAACCCACACTCACCGCAAATTTTAAAAAAGTTAAATCAAAAATCAGCTTCACGCTGTATCCCGCACACAGCAGGGTAGACAGGGGTAACCTAGTGTTAAGACACTCCGTTCCCCACTTTCCGCCGAATTTTTCGGATCTTGCATGTCGAGTGGCAGAACGCAACGCCTGACTTTTGCCTTGGTGCCAGAACTAAGAAATGAAAATATTAAAAAATAATAATTCATTCCCTTGAGTGGGGATCGAACCCACAAACGTCGCGTTACACCCTTATGCCTCTGCGTCACAATGGTCTCATTATTAAATAATGATCATAATTAAATTGTTCATAGCAATTTTATATTGCTGTCATTTTTTTAAGGGTGATGCCATTTCTTTTTTAAGAGTTCAAAATAATGTATGTAAAAAACTAAACAACCAGCTGCTATTGAGTAAATCAGCAGTAAATAAACGCAAAACAAAGACTATCTAAGTTAGTTACTTAAGTAAGTTAGACTAATTACGTTTTAAATCTTGCTGTATTCAAATAAAGTTAAATGTTCTTACAATATACAATTTTTTTAAATCTTCACGCTGTATCTCACACATAGCAGGCAGGCAGGCAGGTTCCTTCTACCTACCAGACAGAAGGAACCTTGGAGATTTCAAGGTATAAGACCAATATCTCAAATATTAATACACTCTATTCCTATTGTAATATACTTTGCAAATTATTATTTCGCGAATATTGCATGTAATAATAATAAATCATAAAGAAAAGTCATATTAGAAGTCGTTAAAGCTTCGAGCCTAGGGTGCTAACTAATGGTAGTTCTTGTAATTGGTCATAAATTAACTAAGATTCTTTCAAGTGACTTTCATATATAATTTAATTTGTTTTAATAGAAAAAAAATTAAAAAGTTAAAAAAAAAATTATTCTAATTATTCGCTTTAATAATTATTAATAATGATTACACTTAAATGTTTTAAAGCAATTTCAATTGAGGTCGGTGTTTAGTTCAACAACTCAACACTTAATGCTTCCAGAAAATGGGGAACGGAGTGTCTTATCACTATATTTCCTCTGCCTACGCTGCTGTGTTTGGAATACAACGTAAAAGAGGCAAAATATTTTTTTTTACCTATATATTTCAACATTGCATATTTTTATTATAAGTTTAAAGTGACTGTATTGTGACAATACCCGACGGCTTACTCATTTCACTAGAGGACCTTTTGAATTTATATTAATTCTGTCTCAGTCTATCAAAAGGAAAACATTTAATGTTGGAATGAGATGAAAAATAATAATTTGGTATAAATATCAGATTTTTATAAAGTGTCTGAAAGGCTTCTGGGCGTGACTTGAGTGCGACGGTCATCAGTCTAGAGAGTTCTTCACCGCGGTTGCCTTGAGCGGTTCAGGTGTTATGTTTTATGATAATAACAGTATAAAATCTTCCTTAGTTTATTTTTTAGGAATATTATTTTAAAAATCTTTTTTTTCCATTATACAGACAGGCACTTTATAATATACTAGTGGATCCGGACGCGGCTACGCCCGCTTGAACTATACGAATGTTTATTAAATATAATTATGAAGTTTCAGTTTTTAATAGAGAGATGCGTTAAGCAAGCTCTTTTTGGGTGACGTTTTCTAACAACAAACATTGCAAATCGTTGCTTAGCAACTTTCGCTTAGCGACGGTTGTTATTAACATGGCGGAATAAATTGCATGTCAAATTAATAAGTATTTTAATATATTAGTATATATCGATAATATTACAAATATGAGAAAAAAAAGTACCTATGTTCATCCCGAGACCCTCAAGTATCTCTATATGAGTATTTTATCACAATTATATTAGCAGTTTGGTCCTGATTGCGTAAAAGACAGACAGACAGACAGACAGAGCTACTTTCGAATTTATAATATTGGTATGGATATTTCGTCCACCAGAGCAGAAACAAAAATCCTTTAAAATAAATATAGATTACAAGCCCGCTATTGGCGGTCGAACCTATGACAGTTGGGTTCAAAGTCATATGTTCTATGTGTAGAATGATATTAGTAAAACTATATAGTAGGGTATATTTTCTACATAAAAATATAGAAAAAAATAATTTTAGGTCAGCTATTAAGGAAAATAAAACATTTTTTAAAAAGTGTTATTCTACACTTAGGAAAGAAAAATACGCGCTCTGACCAACGACGGTTTCCCATGAGGTGCGGGTTCAAATACCGATACGTTAAAATTTTAATACGTTTTCTTAATAAGTAAAAAATAACATTTATTAAGTAAAACACAAGCACAAATATCAATAAAGGTTAAACAATAATATTATATAATGTACGCCTTACTAGTGTTTCGTTATATATAGTGGTAGAGCTAGACATACAAGCTTTCACAGTACATTTTAATTGGTACACTCAAGCCGTTACCGTAACAGAGTATTAAGTTTAATGCAGTATAATAAATTACGTAGGAGTTTAATTAGGCACATGAGACGAGAGACCTAAGTAGTATATCTTAGATTTTGTAACTTAATGCATTCCTTGCATTACTGCTTCTTTTTATGGATTCCAAATATCATCATCATCATCAACAGCCATCTTTTGTCCACTGCTGGACATAGGCCTTCCCCAATTCTCGCCACCACACTCGATCCTCAGCTCTTCGGACCCACCCGCTTTTCCAAATATACTATATGTTTATACATTTTGTGAGGAAATCGTGGCGCAGGACACAAGCATGTGCATGTAACGCAACGGTTGTGGGTTCAGTTCAGTGCAGGTAAACGGATTGTCTTAAGACTCCTGTGCATATAAATAAAATAAAATGTGATAAAAAAATCTTAACTTTTCACATTTTTAAGGTATTCCATGTTGGTGGTGGCCGTAAGTGTGACATTGGTTTAAGTTATTTATTATTTTTATTAATTTTTGTTTAGAAAAATAAAAGAAGTCATGTATTCTAAATGAGTGCAAGTGCTCCTTTGAGTGTTGACTTCTGAAGGGAATCTGTTGACTTATTTATTAATTGTAGTTTCATCCTGTTTTTAAACAATAGTTATTATTAAAATTACGTCTGGCTTCAAAAAAAATATATAGCTTGAAAACAAAATTTCTAAAGTAAAAAACTTGCTCGCGTAAAGCATTTGAACTCTACTTAATAGTTGCATAAATTCTTTTAAGAAATTTCAAAAACTTTTCTTATGAATTTTAATTAGAGCAAGCGCTTCAAAGTTTAAACTCGTTTTACCTTTCCATTTTAAAGATATTGTTTGACAAGTTATACATGCGTATCTAAAATCATATAGAAACAAAATAAAGATATAGAAAAAAAAATGAAAAATTGTAAAGCATATCGAGGCAAAAGCGCGGCGTTGAGTTCCGCCACTTAACATGCTTCCAGAATTTGGCGCAAAAATGGGAAAAGGAATGTCTTAACACTAGGAAATATCCCCCGGAATAATTTATGTATTTTAAACAAATCTTGTTATGTATAGTCTATCATTGAGTTAATAAAATTAGTGTATAGTATTAGAAAATAAAATTAAAAAACGCGGCGTTGAGTTCTGACACTCAACACACAATGCCACCAGAATGGGGCACAGAGTAAGAAACGGAGCGTTTTAACACTAGGTTCTCTCTGCCTGCCCTGCTGTGTGCGGGATACAGCGTGAAGCTGATTTTTTATGTTATTGGTAGTTCAGTTTTAATAAGTGATACATCTTTCCACATTTTCATTTCTGTTTACAATGTTTAAAGATGATAAAGTATTTATTCTTTTATTTTATGCCAATAAAATACACGATGACGTGTTGAGCTAGGTAATGTGCAAAATTTAAAAAGGTTTCCTTAAAAGGAATAACAATATTTTTATTTTTGTGTTTATGTCATTTTACAGTTTGTATTTTACTTTTAAAATATTATTACTTTACAATTCATTTTTATTTTTGTTTTATACCTGTCTGTATCATAAAATTGTATTTTTTTTACAATTTACAACTTAAAGTCAACCTTGATTGTGAATTTTTTACATAATTTTTTTTTTGCCGTGTTCCATGTACCTAATCTTTTTGCATCTAAGCTAAAAGAACACGCACCTTTATGTAATTTTTAACCGACGATTAAATAAAAAGATGAAAGTTTAGTTAAATTTACCTTTTATTATATCTACGAGTATACTTATAAAACTCTTTCGTTACTGAGTGACTGACAGACAACCCATCGACGGAAAACTGTCACTCGCACAGATAACACTTAATCACGCACTCATTAGACGCGGAATTTGAAAAATAACATATATACAAAATTTATAATAAGAATTCCTGATAAGTAGGGGAGGATCCCGATAAGTAGGGGAAATTCCTATGGGAACGGGAAAAACATTGCTTTTATAATCCACTCAAATGAGTTGCACGCTACGAATCGTTAGTTATAACAATAATTAACTATGATGTAAATTTCACAATTAGTATAATAAAAAAAACACAAAACTTTAAAATGTAAAAATATATTAAATATTATATCACATTTCTATTAGACGAACATAAAAAAACATAAATTTTCAGCTTAATTACCATATTTATCAAGGAACTCTTTGAGCGTGGTGTCATATTTGCCGTCGGGGTTGTGCGCCATGTTCAGCTTCTCCCAATCCTCGGGTAGTTTCTTCATCGTAGCGTCAATAACTTTGGCGACTAGAACCTTTTGATTATCTGAGCACTTGCCGCAGCTGGTCTGCACAGCGTCAGGTATCCATTCTGTAATTATCAATTTCTATATATGTATAATATAATTAAAATCAGTGTCTGTTCAAGATTATTGAAAAAGATTATTGAAAGCATAATAATTAATTTGGAATTAAAATAGGTATTGTTTTTACAATGATAATTTTATTTATTTATTTATAAAAAAAACAGACTAGAAAATAAATAATAATTGTAGACAAGCAGACTGATAATAATAATTGTAGATGCAGGAATTTGACACTGTATATTTGAAATAATTAAAAATACTGTAAGATTAAATTTATATGAGAAATGTACATATTTATCCAAAACATATAATATGAAGATACATGAAAAAATATTTTTCATAGGAAAATGAATTCATATTTGTATATTTTATTATATCTGGCTTATTTCATTTTTACGTTTATTATAAAAAGGTATAGTTTCTATTTAAAGTTTATATTATTGTATATTGTGTGTATAGCAATTGGGCAGACGTAACGATAAGTTTATCAGTTTTATTATAAACCTTTTTTTTAAGTATTAAAGTGTTTTCTTACGTAAAAATATTTTATATTCAGTATTGTATATCTTGAGATCAATATAATAATTTATTTTTTTTATAAAAGATGAAGTTTTATTATTATTTTTACATATTGTATTAGGAGGTAAAATAACTGCTTCTTATAGTTACACAATAAATTAGCTCGCCCCATTTCAATTCTTTAACGAATATAGAATCATTTTATAGATTCGTTCCAAAATATTATATATAAAAAAAATATTCATCCAGTTCAATCAAGTTAGTATAATTTCCGTTTAAGCCATTTAGTAAAAAGTCAAATTAAATATTTTACTAATATTATTAATTCGAAAGTTCCACTCCTTAACGTTATGCAAAAATTACTGTACACATTTAAGCTACAATTTAAATGTATTTATAGATTTTATTACTTGTCTATAAACAAAAACAACAACAAAAGATTAAGCAGGCAAACCCGCGGTTAGGTTGCTAGTGATTACAAAAATATACTAACTTTTAAAATCGGATCCTTCTGGTGTACATTTGCCTGTGCCCAAGAAGCAATGATTATATGATTTAAGAAGGCGAAGATTATCAATTATTTCATTAATATCGAAATTATCATAGCGGCTGTAGTCGTCTTCTGGTCTTGCGGCCACTACGCCGATAAGGGCAAGTACGAAAACAATCTTCATAGTAGGTTTCGAGGAGCTTTTATAAAAGAAAAATAATATTAGTATAGATAAAAGAACAAAAAATCTAATTTTAAGTTGCAAGTGATAGGTTGCTATTATTATCATTACATTATTTAATATTAAATACTATTGGGGCTTGCAAATGATTTTGAATTAAAAACATAATATATTTGTTTATTTTGTTGGGTAGAGCTTAGTTATCTCCGGCCTATTTGTACAATTTTTAAAAAAGCATTTAAAAATACCAAAATCTTAGATTTATCTTCTATTATTTTTAGTTTCACACTGTATCCCACACAAATCCGGCTAGGCAGAAAGAACCTAGTGTTAAGACACTCCTATCCTCACTTTCCGCCGAATTCGAGGCATTACGTATTGACCACAGTACCACCAGCACTCAAAGTCGCGTTTTTTCCTTGGTACCAGAGCAAAAGAATGAAAATATTAATAAATTCCCCCGAGTGGGATTAGAATTCACAACAGCCGCGTTACAGCTTCTACCGTATTATAATAAATAAACATTATACCAATATAATATAAACTAAATAAAAAAAAAACCTGTACTAACAAAACAATAATAAACTAGCACCTACCTTCTTTGAGAGTAACTTGTTTCAGTATGGTTAAACGTAGAATTTCTTCTCATATATATAGCGGCATGAGGATCAAGTCCTTGAATAATACATACGGATAATTGACGTAAGACAAATCGCGACAATACAAAAAAGGCAGTCAAATTAGAGAAATATATTTAAAAGAAGTTTTTTTTTCTTTATTGGTAGGTACTGTACTTGTATACCTAATATATTTGTCACGAATTTGTTTTAGACTAGAGATTCACGCGGCTTCGCCCGCTTATACTTATTTTTATAGAAAGCCAAAGGATAATATTTATTTTAAATATATTATTTTTAATACAAGTATCCTATGTCCTTTCTAATACCTTTAAAATATGTGTACAAAGTTTCACGATAATCGGTTGAGCAATTTTGGCATGAAAACGTAATAAATAAACTTACATTCATATATTAGACATACTTATAGTGGATTTTCATTAAAAAAATGAGATATATTTTTTTTCAATTAATTTTATTTTTTTAAGAGGGTTAATATTATTTTAAATTATACTCTTCTTAATTTGCTTAATAGAATGGAAATACAAAAAACAAAATGTGGAAATAAAATATCTATTTGGGCTATATATTGCCAACAGAATATGTACAGAAAATTTTAGAGGAAAATTTAAGTATATATGTATTTTATTCATCTCAATCAAGATGCCATTATGGCTCTCATGAAACAAAGTGCGATACTGGGTTTCTCAACAAGTGTCTTAAATTTAGGCGAGAAGTACAGAAAGAAGTGTCTTGACACCAGGTCAGCCTACCCTACTATGGAGCTAAAGACATGAAGCTGCACTAAATTGTATTGAATTGCAATCACAAATATATAAAAAAATGCAAAAGCCCATCTTCTTCTTCTTCTTCCTGGCATTAATCCCGGCTATTACCAGGGTCTGCCTACCGCAAATGCCCATATACGAGTATAACCAAAATCAATTTATAAACAATAGGTTTATTTCTTAACGCAGTCTCAAGTGGGAAATATGTAAACAATGCGTGTCAGATGGCAATTCTCACAGACGTATAGAAAGAAGCATAATATGTCTTGGAAGTAGGTAAATAGTTAAGGAATTTCAACATTTCTCACATAGTTCGCTGGTCTACGGTGTATTTAGAAATAATGGTAATTCTTCTTCAGATCTTCATTCCAAACCTATATAGTAGTGTAGGCAGAGGGTACCTGGGAACCTAGTGTTAAAACACTCCGATCCCATTTAGACGCTTCTGTTCCACATTATCCATTCCTGATCTAATCTAATCTGGTAATAAAAAGTGTTACTGCATTTTTTTTATTTTTCCAAATAATTAAATCAATAAAACTAGTTTATTTATGATTTTTTTTCTTGAATCCTTTGCGAATCCTCATTCCTTGTATTTTAAATACTTTAAAAAAAATACCACATTTGTCAAATTCCGGCACATGGGTGAGAACGAAATATCTTGAGACTAGAATCTCTCTGCCTACCACTAACAGCTATGCAGGTTAAAAAGTGAAGTTAAAAAATTAAAATTATCTAAATAATTATCAAAAAAATATAAACTAGCTATATACCATACCTACATTGTAAATAATGATACCTTAGATATAGTGTAGGTATTATCGAGAACTCGATCGATACAAAAAGTCTAACAAAACATAGAAACGATTGGTATATATATCGTCTGTCTGTAATATATATCGCCATAGTATTTTTTTATAAAGGACAAAAAAATGTTTCTAGAAACATCGGTAACACGATGCTATAATGTTTTTGTTTTTGTCACGTTGACATTTAAATTATAGATATTTCTTTATTATAGATATATTTTTTATCGACTATGGTTCGTGGACTTACTTAGTGTTGTTTTTTTTTAAGTTAAAAGTTATTGAACTATTTTACCACGAGCGTTTTTTCTTTGAAGCTCAATTGTAATATTTTTATTAAATGAATCATATTTTTTCTTTATTTTCTTTATTATATTTTCTATTACTTTTTGCTATTTATGTATGTCTTGCTATTTATGAAGAAGTATTGGACACGTGGACTACATATCATTTGCGCGCACACAAAACTCAATGTCTTGGAAATTTGGTCTTAGGTGGGGGTTTCTTCTATCTACCTCTATTATTTCTTTTTAATGGAAAAAGATAAAGCAAACGAGCGTACGTGTCACCTGATGGCAGCCCACGATCCCGTGTAACACCAGAGGAGCTACAGGTACATTGCAGACCTTTAAGGTTGAGGTAGACGCGCTTTTTGAAGGTACTCAGGTCGTATAGACCTGGAAACACTGCCTAAGGTAGGCAATTCCATAGTTGCGTGGCGCGTGGAAGAAAGTTCCTACTACCTTAAACCCCTACCCCTATTTTATACCTCCCTACGCAGACAGAGACCTATATTACCTACGTAATAAGAATCTGTGTAGAAGTAAAAGTAGTGTTTGAACAATACACATTAGGTGTACTTGGTGTCGTTAGAAATTACTTGTAAACTTACTTCGTGTACTTATCACTAAAGTACTTTAACAATTCAACACATTAAGAAGAGCCTTAAACTTTTGCCTAGCAAAGTTTATTTTATATTTTTTCGTCACAATCGACTTACTTTCTAGGATACCCAAAAATTGTTTTTTAGGGTTCCTCAAAAGTTTCATTTCTTTGTAGGGAACTATTATTTATATTTATAGTTTATTTAATATGTGTCATTTATATATTTCAATGTCCTAATTTATTTATTTATGAATTATATACAATCATGCATTTAATTGAATTTATATTTACGTATTCGTATTTAGTAAGTTTATATGAAAGCGCCCGCCAGCCGTCGACAGAACCGTTAAGGAGTTGTAAAATGCACTCCTACCCTCTTGTCGACGGCATATTTTATAACTAGTCGTTGCTTGCCACTCGATGCGCTTTATATACGTGCCATTGTTTTCTCAGTTATTTGTTAATATCATTGTAATTATTGTGTTCTCTTTTATATATAATATGTTTGTGGTTGACTTTGTTGTATAGTGTACAGTGTTAAGTTGTGAACTATTCGTGTACATATAAAGTGGTGTGGTTAAACTCAGTGCTAAACGTGAGTAGACTTTTATTATCCACCATCAACACTACATCTTTAACAAGGAAAAACGGAATCCTTTTTCACTTTGTTTTTTGTCCGTCTGTCAAGGCCATTTAAAGAAGGTGAGTAGATATATAAATTTTTATATATTTTTTGAAACAAAACATTGTATAATATGTATGTATGTTCATCAATTTCTATAATAACTCTCACTCATAAGTTGTGCTCTTGAGTATTTCTCCTTTTGAGTACCCTTTTAAAAGCTTTACGTTGATTTCCACTTTCCTTCGTATTCCGAGGACTGTTTTGTAATATTTGGAACGCACGTTTTAAAAGAAATAAACAAAAGAAAATGATATTTATATATTATGTATATTTAAAAAATGGGTATTATTAGAGTATTGTGCGTGGCACAGGAGCTCAAGCTCGTATGATTGTAACGCACGGTTGTGGGTTCCATCCCCACCCGGGGAAATGGATAATTTAATAATAAAATATATGAATATTACAAAATATATAAGTATTCTATACTTTAAAGTAATAAACGACACACTACCTTTATTATTTATTTTATTAGCTTTATGCTGAACCCCCCACATAGCAGGGTAGGCGGAGAGAATCTGAAATCCGTACGACACTCCGATCCCATTAAAACACTTCCGTTCTCCACTTTCCGCCGAATTCTGGAGGCATTGCTTGTTGAGTGGTGTGTAGTGTATGTATATATGAGTGTGAATATTAGGTTCCCTCTGCCTACCCTGTTATTTGCGGGATACAGCGTGAAACTTAAAAAAAAATCAGCCAGTTTACTATATATGTATATTTAAATATAACTGTAAATTAATAATATTTCTTAGCCCGTAAGTTAAAGCATGAGCAAAGTGCAAAGAAATCATTTTTATTATTTTGTATATTTAAATTAAAAAATAAAACGAGAATGGTAAAAAAGTCAACTTAATTTTTTTTTGTATTTATTACATATTATTTTATTTAAATATTCAAGTGACATACTGTTCAAAAAGGGCGAGGCTAACAATTCAATTATACTTTTTTATGTATGTGTAAATATTATTTTTATAGGTCGATCAAATATGAGTTAATTTGGGTGATTTTTTTGTGTTTTTAATAAATATTTCCGCCTGTTGATGATTAAGCAATTTCTTTACTTCTTTACTTCTTTCTCTTAGAGCCAAGGAAAAAATAGCATTAATAGAAATCATTTTAATTTATAAAACAGAAAGCTACATGAAAATCGACTCAAAAAGTAACAGATCTTAAGTAACTTAGTTTGTAAGATGTTTTTTAATTATCTTTTATTTGAAATAATTAAAATATAATTTTCTACAACTTAACTTTTCTTTAATAAGGTCCATGTAGGTATAACTTTGAAGTCAATTTTGTCTTATTAAAATAATGTTTGTGGTAAGTTCATTTATTAGATTACACACATATATATATATACAAGATAATCAAATATAATACCTGAAACAAAAAAAACAAGTGATCCGTCCTTTTTCGTTCTATTCGCTTGTAAATTTTCCTCCTTTCCCTTTATAAACATAGTATACGTCATGGAAATTGATAGCCACTTAAGAAATTATTATTTAATATAAATAGGAATCAAATGGGGGGTCCCGGAGACCAATTAGGAAGGCAATTACTGCGTAAATAAGCCATCTTTATGAACATAAGTATATTGATAGTAATTAGGTCTCTGTGGCTATATTTACTTTATTCTCTAATTACAACTTATCACAAAAATTTTGTGGTTCCAGTCTATTTTCTTTAATATTTTGCAATTGAGGCGACAGTTGCAGGTTCAATTCTCACTCGGAGAGATTAATTAATTTTCTTACTCTGGTAACAGAACAAAATAGTAGTAGAAAGTCTGCAGAAATTCATTAGGTTCCTAATGTCTCGCACATTGGACGGACAGTGGGAAAAAGGAGTTGTCTTAACACGAGGTTCCCTCTGCCTACCCTGCTATATATGCAAGATAAGCTAAAAAAAACATACAAAAGTAACTAAAAGATATATTTACAATTTTAACTAACAAAATTATAAGCAAATTCGTGGTAATTCTGGTGGACTTAGGAGGTTATTGTCGGTTAGTTATTATTCTGCAATGCTAATGCAGGAATGTACCGAGGTTTACTTAACGGGCTTAATTAGGATAAGCAAAATAACAAAATAGCTTTTGTATGTGCAAAATATATTATTTTCACATCTCATTCTCTTATATCTTTTATATAATTTGTAATACAGGGTAGGTTAAGGGAACCAAGTGGTAGGGTACCCCGTTTTCTATTTTTGGTCCAATTTTTGAGACATTACACGTTATGTGGCGGAACTGAACGCCACGCTTTGCCTCGACATCAGAGCTAAGATATGTACTCGTTATATAAATTGAAATTATTATTTCATTTCCTCGAGTGGGAATCGAACCAGTTGTGCCCGTATGCCACGACTGGCCTACACTGCTGTGTGTGGAATGTTGACACTCTAATATCACATGTACCACAAAATGTTAATAAACTTGAATTGTATTTTAAAGATTTTTTTTCCCAACTTAGCTTTAATTATGTTTTTCTATACATACGTCTATAACGAACGCTAAAAGCATCGATAATTATAATTGACGTTTATCGAAAGCAGCAAAAAATCTCTCGATTAAGATGTTGTTATTTTAATATAAGTACCTAAATAAAACGTTTAGACATGGGGCCAATGCTTACTACTAAAACGGTCCAAAAACTAAAATTACAGATAATTTTGGCGTTATATTTTACTATAACGGCCTCACAGATTTTCAAAAGGGAGTATAGTAGAAATGGTTCATTAGACAAACAGACTCGAAGCACCTCTTAATTAAGTTTATCCCGATAAGACACAGTCGACTTAGCGAAAAATATCCATAGTCCTTGTTTCTTTAACCTCAGACGGTGAATTCCGTCTGTTTTTAGCATATTTTTACTAATAATAAATTAGTTACTTATTTAAACGTATGCAAAATTTTATTTATTATTCTTTTTTTTAACGTCACACTAGTTAATATGTGCAGCAGAGGGAAGTATTAAGACACGTTATAACCATTTTTAAAAGCTCTGGCAAGACAACGCCCGGCGTTAAGTTCCGCCATTCGATAAGGTAATGTTTAAAATTCGGAAAGAAAATTAAGAAAATAATGTTTTGACATTAGGACCTCTCGGCTTGCTATATGCGGAATAAAAATTGAAACTAAGTATCTAATTATCTTAGCTAACCATTGTCGTTTAAAACAATTGTTTGTATGAACAAATAGAATTAATTACATGGCTACGTTTGAACTTAAATGGCCTTTTAAGAATTACTCATAGCTTTGTAATAAGTTTTATTAAAATATCATTATTATTATATGAGGTATGTCGTAGACAAGCGTGTGACTGTAAGGACGATAGATTATGGGTTCGATTCTCACTCGAAGAGATGAAATATTTATTACTTTCATCCTCGCTTTGGTACCGAGGCTAAGCGCAAAGCGTAAGGCTAGGCGTTGGGTTCCGCCACTCAACACGTAATGCCTCCAGATTTCGGCAGAAAACGAGATATGGAAGTTCTTAACACTAGTTTCCCTTTGCCTTCCCTGCTGTGTGCGGAATACGGAATTTTAACATTAAATTATTATAAAATGCAGAATTAATACAAATTGTTTTCCATTTTTTAAGCACTGTCGATTTTTTTAATGCTTCTTTGAAACACAGTTATTTTTTTCCGGGTATTAGCGGGTATTATTACTAGAACCATGATGTACATACATACATCTACTTCTACAGTTGTAAAAACTCAAATTTTACTCATAATTGCAGTATTAATATTATTATACAAATTTGCATACCAACGTATGTCAAAGAGGCAAGGACGTATAAGACACTGAAAGGGCGCTGTACGACTTATTAATTGAAACCCAGTGTGGGTTTAAGTTGGTATATTTATATGTACCTACATATATAACTATATACTTCATTTAATATTAATTTTTGGTTTTCAGTAAATAAAACAAAAATCCAACAAGTATTTTAATATCTGCCATTATTTAAATTTATTTTAAGTGAATGCAATAATATAAGAAACGTGCTTATAGTTTTTCATCTTTGTGCTAGTGGCTGTGCTTTTGTGTTAAGACACTCCGTTCTTCGCCTTCAACCCGTATTCAAAATATACATTATAATTGATAGATTGTGCGCTACGTGGCTAATTTCAACGTCAGCGAACAAGTGGGGAAATAGAAATAATTATTACCATTTTAAACACTGTCCAACCGCGTCACGATGGAGTATTTAGCAAGAGGAACCTGGGAACCTAGTGTCAAGACACTACATTCCCATTAAGACACTTTCGTTCCGCAATTTCCGCTGAATTGCGCGTTGCCTCCACAACAGAGCGAAGAAATGGAAAAAAATAATTTCCTTGAATGGGAATCGAACCTGTAGCATTTACAGTCACTTGCTTGTGCCCCTGCAGCACGACTGGTATCAGTGACATTGTATTGACTCTAAGTCTATAGAATCATATTATATTAATATTTTCTTATTGTCTTATAAAATATACTTGTTTCCATAGCTTCTAGTCCCCATGACGATCAATCATGGGCCTTAACAAAGCGGTGACGGAAGAATCGTTGACATCATGATGAATAGCCTTCCAGAATTAGGTAAAGTTTTTGTTGTTTTAATATATTTAACCTACCTATTAATTATGGAGTATTTAATTAATGACAATTAAATAAATGCTTTTTATTTAGCGGAAAGTTGGGATGGGAAGTCTTGAGACTAGGTTCCCAGGTTCCCTCTGCCTGCTCGCTATGTGCGAGATATAGTGTAAAGTTAAATATAAATAATTAGAAATATTAAAAAAATATGTATTTAAGTTTAAAATTAATATTTTGTAACGGATAATTGCCTTCGAGTATTTCTCATTATGCGTTTGTGTTATAAAGATTTTTTCAATATACAGTTAAACTACAATATATTAAGCTAATTAATTGGTTATTTCCTTCCTTGTAAGTTTTCACACAAAGATATAATTAAGAAAATAAAAATAAATAAATCAGTCAATCCTCTACTTTCTGCTGAATTCTTAAAGTATTGCGTGTAGAGTGGCGGATTTCAACGCCGCGCTTTGCCTCGACACCAGAGCGAACAATTAAGTGGGAATTGAACCTACAACCTGTCGTTTACCGTATCATAACGTTTGTTACCATTACGACTGGCCTCAATTAATATACAAAATAAAATAAAATATTAAAAATAAGCAAAGTAAGTAAAAAATTACCTTACCTTGAAAAAGAAAATCTTTCTATAACGTTGATAATAAATCAAAGAAGATATTGCTGTCTTATTGATATAAAATACATCGCAAAGCTCCATTTCGTGATATAATAGACATTAAAAATACATATAAACTGATATAAATATGATAAAGTGTATTAGAAATGGCTTTTATATTAATATGGGTACTAGAATTTTACGGAGTGTTTCATGTTTATTTTCTTATTGTAAAATGGCAGTAGATTTTACATAGAATAACGTTATAATATTAATTTAGAACTGTATTAAATATCATAGTATTCTAGGTTTGCCACTTCCAACATTTAAAATATCAGTAAAAAAATTCTAACAAGTAAAGCTTATTACACTGTTCAACAATATTTAGAAGATAAGCATGTATGGAATTAATGTCTATTGAATGAGATATAGGATAGCTGGCAGCTAATGTAATAGATTGTACCATTGACTTTGAAAAGAGCAACTGTTGAGTTTCTTGCCGGCTCTTCTCAGCAGAACTGCCTTCCGAACCGGTGGTAGCTTTTTGTTCATATGTTCATTCGACAATTCAAAAGTGCCTATTATAAGTTTATTTGAATAAAGAATATTTTGAATTTGAATTTGAAATAGAATGCTAATTCCTATGAGTAATCACTTCAGAATTATTTTGTATTCTGTACATAGCATTGTAGACAGAAAGAACCTGGGAACCTAGTGTTAGGACACTCTATTACCATTAAGATACTTCCTTTCTTCACTTTCCGTTGAGTATTAGAGGCATTGTATGTTGAATGGCGGAATTGAACGTCTCGTTTTACAGTCGCAGGCTTCTATACTTTCGAAATAACAAGACATTTGAAAACTATACTAGTAGCGAAACACTACTAGTTTTATTTTGTCCATATACCTCTCTAGAGGAATTATATAGAAATTTCCTATAGAAATTTCTCTCTCTCTCTCTCTTTAAGAAACATTATAAACCACGTTCGTATCCCAGATATGTAGATCTACCTACTTACTTCATCGTCATCATCATCTGCTGGACATAGGCTTCTTCAATGGCACACCACTGAGCACTTACTTACCTAAAAAGATGTTTAACGATAAAATATAAACAGCTGTGTACATAAATTATTAACCCATTTACTTGAGAGAATAATATAAATAAGAGAAAATTTTCCAAATTTTATCGAAAATCTTCTGGGACTCGTCGAGTTTCATAACTTTTGACAATTTATTTGGGGGCGTAGTATTTAATTTGGACAAAAATACTCTTCTACATAATTGCTAACATAAATTTAAGGAATCACCAATTTAATGATAAAGAGTCGCCTTCGTAACTCGTTTAGTTAAAATAAACAAATTGCTAGAGTAGAAACCCCCAGTTTCCGTCGAAATTAAGAAGTTAAGAAAATAGATGATATTATGTTTTCATTGTTTGGTTACTTCTTCGTAATTGTAGAAAAACAATATAATTTAACTTAACCTAACTTCACGCTTTATCCCTAGCGGGGTAGTCAGAGAGAATGGAGCGCCAAACGCTACATACCTCTTTCGCCTCGTCCACTGTCATCAACCTCTTCATACATGCCATTCGCGGGGTCCTCGTGCTTTTTACATGACCTTCCTTCTTCTATCTTTGATAAAACACTATTTTTCTAGATATCATGTGAGCTTTAAGGCCACCAAACCACCTGTAGATCTTCTGGTATTAAAAAACTGCCTTGTCTGTTTTATAAAAAAAATATCAATATGTATTTGTTTCCGCCAATCAAGACGTAATGACAAAAAGGGCGCCAAAATCAAAAATGACACGAATGATACGAAACGTACGTAGGTAATAAAAAGGGGGAACCCCTAACTGTGATGTTTAATGAGATAAGTTTCATATTGCGCCTTAATCGAATCTACACTATATATCCCTATAAAGAATATCCTGATATAAAATTTTACTTTATAATTTTTTATTTATAATTCAACTAACTATAAAAAATATTTATAGATGTTGGATATTATAAAAACGATTATTTTTAGATTCGAGAAGACAAGAAAAGGCAGTAAAATAGATACCCACGATGTAACGCAAATTATTAAAAAAATAAAAACCGTTTAATCATTTCAAAAGGATCATATCTCTCAAGGTATGACAGTAAACAATTACTTAAAACATAAAGGCTTTTATTTTTAACGCCTTTTCAAATAAACAAGTTGTTATATTTATTTATTGTATTTTATATATTTTTTTGTAAGAATCTTAGTAGATGTAATGTTTATCCATAAAAAAATATTACAAGCAATAATTTATGTGCTTTATTTAAAATCTGTTTTATTTATTTATTTTACCTTCATACTGTAGCATATGGCAGGATTGGTAGAAAGAACCTGAACGCAAAGTGTCAAAACATTTCATTTTCATTAAGTCTTCCATTTCCCACTTTCAGTCTAATTCTGGAGGCTAGCTGCATGTCGAGCGGCGGAAGTCAACGCCGGGCTTCGTAACCTATAAAATAAGAAGTTAAATTAATGACAAAGTGAGAACGAACAAAGAATTACATTTTTTTATATTAATTTAAAACAATTTCATCTATCTATCTGTAAATACAACAAAACGAAAATATTTTATTCAGGTCTTTTAGTAAGACAAAAATGTCTACACGAATAACGTAAAAGAGGTTATAAGTAAAAAAAGATATGGCACTATAAAATTGAATCTATCACATAAATTTTACATGAACCCACACATTCAGGAAGTTCTTTCCTGAAACGTCACGTATAACAACATTATCCTTATGATTTGGGAAAAGTTCAAGGTTTTATTACTAAATGATTTTCTAGAGACTGCCTGTGACGTAGTGGGCGTGTGACGCACGCGGCGGTTGTGGGTTCGATTCAGACTCGAGGATAAATCAATATTTACTAATATTTTCATTTATTCGCTCTGGTAATAAATGAAATTTTCAATTTTCGAGTGTTGAATGGTGGAAAATGGGGAATTAAGTGTCTTAACACTAGGTCCTGGTAAAGCTTACCCTGAGATACAACGTGAAACTCTAAAATTAATTTGTCAAGCGGTAGTAAGGAGATGCGTACCTACCTATATTATAAATTTGAAAGTAAATGTGTCTGTCACGTTATAAGGGCCAAATCATTGAGAAATACTTGAACTACTCAACAATTAAAAGGTACTTAGGAATTTTTTAAATATGATTTTTATAAACATTTTCTTTTAAATGATGTTCGCAGCTCCATCTACTGTCGAATAGCATAAAATGAGTAACAAAAGTCTTTGAGAAATATTATTTTATTGAAAAAAAAATTAAAAATAATCCTAATTTTATTTTTAAATTCTAGATAGTTAACAATAAATATTTTGTAATTTTGTCACAAAAATATAACAAGCTTCATATTTTAACATTGCCTTCAAGGTTCTATAAATAGTTGAAAAGTACTGATAAATCATTTGTTCTTAACTTTTGATTTAGTTCTTAAAAACTAAAAATTAATGAATTATTCCTTTCATAGAAAAGAGGTCAAAATAACCTCAAAAGAATCACTTTGAACCCTCTGTTAACTGCCTTTTGATAGGTCCTAAAATAGATTGTTAAGAAATATTCTTATCTCAAATAATATAACCAATGAGAATTCAAGGAGAAAAGGTGCTTATAAGACTATTAAAGTTTGAATATTATGTCTTAAATAATTAAATGGTTTTACCTCATTAGTGCCTCAGAATTGCGTTTATTTGAGGCACGACGGCCTCAACGACGATGTGCAGTTTGATTCCCTCTGTGGGGTATGAATTATTATTTATTAATATTTTCATTTCTTTGCTCTGGCAATATAACAAAGTGCGGCATTGAATTCCTTCTTTCAACTCGCAATGACTAGAAAATTCGGCGGAAAGACAGGAACGGAGTGTCTTAACACTCCATCACTGCCAATCCTGCTTGCTATATGCAAGATTAGTAGGACAGACATACATATAATATATTTCCTAAATAGGTACATATTTGTATACCTAATTTTAGTTTTTATTTTCATTTTAATTTTTACAAATGAGATGCAAGAAAAGTTTAAAAATAAAAAAAAACAGAGTTTAATAATATAATATTCTTCTTGGACTTTGTTTTTTAATAAGCAACAAGAATACCATTCGAATACTATTTACAGAAGACAATATAAGAATAACGCGAAAACCTTTTTAAATATCTAGATATTACTATTCTTGGATTAAATTAAAATAATTTTAACTTTCAACGTTTCCAATAAATGGTGAAAATTACTAACAACTACAATTACCTAACAATAAAAGCTCCAGACATATTAGTTAAGGTACCGGGACCCCTACTATGTGTTTAATTTTTTTATTTTTGAATTTGGACGAGATAGAGAAAAAAATTGTTTGTTATATTGATTTTAATTAAATGAATAATCAAAAAGAAAAAAGGGGGCCGTCATGAAGCAGGGGCACCAGTGACTGTGACTGTAAACGTGATGGTTGTGGGTTCGATCCCCACTCGAGGAAATTAATTATTTATTCTATTATTTATATTTTAATTTCATCGCTCTGGTGTCGAAGCAAAGCTCGGTGTACAGTGCTTACTCGCTTTAAAAACTCTCAACAGCAATATTATTTTACAGTCAATTTTATGAAAAATTGCGATACCTTTTAAGTATTGTATTACAGTTGAAAGGGTGGCGTACCCTTCTCAAAATTTTAATATTTCTAAGGTCGACATTTCGATACTGTTCAGCACGTCGTACTTAATGAAAACTGTTAAAAATATTTGGATTTTATGTAACCAATATTTTTTTTGGTATTTAAAGAATATTTCCTTTATAAATAAGAATATTTTTAATCAAAAATTAGCTTCCCGCTGTACCTCGAACATAGCAGGGTAGGCAGCGATCCCCAGTGTCAAGACACTCTGTTCTCCACTTTCCGCCGAATTCTGGAGGCACTGCTGTTGAAGGGCGGAACTCAACGGCGAACGGCCAAATTTTAAATATTTCATTTCCTCGAGTGGGGATCAAACCCGCAACCAGTCGCGTTTACACTGCTCTCTGCTTCTGCGCGACTGGTGTCTTTTTCCTGTTAATTTACAATATATGTATGTATAGTAATATAAACCATGGATAGTCAATTAATGTCCACGACAATGGACGAGGCGATATTATTAGATAAACCAAATCGAACGCGCGTGATGGGATTCCAATCCTTTGTCTCGGCCCATGACGTGATGCGGTGGAAGCTATCTACCGCAGTGTTCATTTATGCAAATATAATGGAGAACAGTGTTTAGAGCGACCGATAGCGTAAGTAAGAGTTTAATAAGCATAAATTTTAGTTTATACGTACAAGTAGAACGAAAGAGGAAGAAATTTTACAATGTTTTACGTTTTATATTGCAATGTGATGACAAAAAGTAGCTGATCTTTTTTATCAGCTTCACACTGTCCCTGTTGGCAAAGGGAACCTAGTGTTAAGATACTCCGTTGTAAACTTTCCACCTAATTTTTCGAGGCATTGCGTGTTGAGTAGAGGAACCCTTTGGAGGAGCTTATGCCTTGGCGCCAGTGCTAAGAAATGAAAATATTAATAAATAATAATTAGTACCCTCGAGTGGAAATCGAATTCACAACCGTCTCGTTATAGTTAATCAATCCCTTGAGCCTCTGAGGCACGACGGCGGATATCGTAGTGGTTTCGACTCATAAATAAATCTCACTTTGCTTTAGAATTAGTACACTATAAGATACAAGAATATTGTAGGCATTTGAAATCAATAATTTATAAACAATACTAATTACTATTAATTAATCTTTTATTTTTACTGATCTTTTGACATACCATTTCTTTTACATATAAATAATGAAAATTAAAGTTGAATCGAGTTTGTCTAGTAATTTACAAGAGAGAGTGACATTCTTATCACGCATTGTATTCGCACCCTGGGCACGGGCTAATTTACATTTTCTTCAGTTTAGTCGACACCGACTGGAATTTCTTATTGATTCACTTAATCGGAAACATCGTGCTGTTTAGGAGACAAACGTTTAAATTACAATGATTCTATTAAATATATTTTTTCCAGCTTCACGCTCTGTCCCGCACGCAGGAGGGAGCCTAGTGATAAGGCACTCTGGTCTAAACTTTCCGACGAATTCTGGAGTGAAGGAACTCATGGCTCGCTTTGCCTCAACACCAGAGTTGAAAATTACATATAACTATCATCATGTCAGCCTTTCCATCACTACTATTGGATACAGGCCTCATCAAGGATCTCCACGAGACCAGATCGTCGGACCACCTGGGAGAGAGTCGTCTCTCTGTCGACCGCAAGAACGAGAGAGAACGTTCTTCCACATCTTACGTTTTTCCACATATTATATAACTATTTTGAACCTAAATATTTTATTTACAGTATAACCTTATACAGTATCTTACATTTTTATCCTTTTTTGCATATATAGAGAGAATTTAATGTCAAGACACACGTTCTCTCCGATTTCGAGAATAAAAAATATTTGTAAAGAGAGAGAGTAAAAGATTTACAAAAAGAAAACATCAAAAACAAAATAGCTAATAATTTCATCTCCTTTAAGTACACGGGTTTGGTCGCTTCGAGTTATTTGAACAAACGGTCCAAAGCCCTTAGATTACTTATACTATTGGTTTAAGTCGTAAACTGCGTTTGTTTTTTCATGGTTCATAACTTTTAGCGAATAAATACGCAATTTGGACGCATTTATTGGTCGTTACTACTGCTGATATTAGTTACCTGTCTAGGTGCGGCATAGCTTTAACAAATTATGGTTTGGCTGATACCTTAGAGGAAGCTGTTTGAGAAATAGCATCAAGATCAAGATAAAATATAAGAAAAAGTAGAATTAAGAAGCTAATTACATAAGCTATTAAAACGGCTTCTATGTATGATTTGTATAACTTACCTTAGCTTTACGCTATATCCCTAGAGTTGGAGTATCTGGAAAGAATGGGGTCCACGAAGGACAGAGAGTCGTAGAGAGTTAAATTTGGCACTTTATGATCATGGACATAGGTTGTGTCGAAAAGCGACTAGACTCTAATAGAGTTCACTAAAGTTTTATTAGTAATGGTAAATCAATTGTTAATTAAAAATTATTTACACGAATAAATAACTGTAAGTCTGTCAGTACTTATTCTTACTGGAATGAGCTTCCACTCCACATATCATACAAAAGACCCCCATTAAGACACCCTTTTCCCCTACAAATATTAAAGTTTTCGTTGAGTAGATATTCTTCTACGTAATCTATATATATTCTTTGTCTGTGATTTTATATTACATTGGAGTGAGGTGCCATAGAGATGTATTGGCTTGCATCAATTGGTAGAGACAATACTGTCAACCAAAGGCACTTACATATAATAGCTTTGGTTCGTGCCAAAATTGTTTTAGGCATTTCATTTTTACCTAAATATATTAAATTAAATTAAATCAGCTTCACACTGTATCCCGCACACAGCAGGGTAGGTAGAGGGAACCTAATGTTAAGACACTCCGTTCCCTACTTTCTGCCGAATTCTGGAGGCGTTGTGTGTTGTGTGGCAGAACTCAACACCGCGCTTTACCTCAACACCAGAGCAAAGAGATAGAAATATAAACGTAAATAAATATTTCACTTCCTCGAGTGGGAATCGAACCTTATGCCGCTGCGCCACGACGGACAAATCCAAAATTATGTATATATAAATAATAACTGTTATTCTGTAGTTGTCTATCTATTTTTGTTATCTATCTATTAATGTTAGTGTTTCGCGAATCTTACATGGTTAGGTTTAAAACGTAAAGAAAAGGCAATGCTATAAACTTTTATAATGCCTTTGTCTTTGGGAAAATTAATTTGAAATTGAGTTGACTCTCTTATAGAAATAAAGGAAGTAAAGTGGCTCCAGAATTTTGAAGAAAAGAGAATAAAAAAAGTTTTTTAATTTTAAATATTACCTGAAACTATATTCAGAAAGTAAAAAAAAAACATCTTTCCCATTTTCAAATGAGAAGTTCGCCCTAACTGACAAAAAATGTTTCGTTCGGTTAAATGGTTTGAGCTCGAGCTTTACCTGATTTATGATCTCACGTCACATATATGAAATATTATGTAGGCAGGAACGTGTGTGTTCATTTTGTCAGATAATTTCTAGTGAACTATTTTCAAAACTAAAAGTCAGCTTCACGTTGTATCCCGTAGACAGCAGGGTTGGCAGAGGGAACCTAGTGTTAAGACACTTCGTGTTGAGTGAACTCAACGGGTTTTGCGTCGACGCTTCATATTTATGTCAATTTATATTGCAGTAAAATAATTACATATTTAAGCCATCTAGACTTGTTATCTCATTTAAATCTAAATTGGAATATTTTGACATTTAAGCCATCTGGATATTTAAGCCATCTGGACTTATTATCTAATTTAAATAAAAAATGGATTATCTTGACATTAGTTTTGATGTCTGAGCAATTTGTGACCCTCTTTTTCTTTTATTTTACAATGGTTAAATAGAACCTCAATCAAATCAATCAATCAATTAAATCAGCCTTTTCGGGTCCACTGCTGGACATAGGCCTCTTCCAGGGTGTGCCAAGGCTCCCGATCCTCAGCCTTCCGCATCCAGTCGAAGCCAGCAACCTGCTTCAGGTCGTCGGTCCATCGAGCTGGAGGGCGCCCTACGCTACGCTTGCCTATCCGCGGTCTCCATTCAACCTCGAAATAGAACCTAGTTAGACATAACGTTTATGAATACTAGACAAGTTTATATCTTCTAATATATTGATATAGCTTAACAAGATTATAATTAAGATTTTGATCACACAGCTGTACTTGTGTCAAATTACTCAAATTAATTATATATTTCACGTGCTTTAATACATTTAAGCCTTTGTCTGTAATTACAGGATTATAATTAATAAGTAGTATTCTCGTTTCTTAGCAACAGCCCTACGCCAAAGAAGTATATCTTTTAATTATATCAATATTAGGTCGTCGTGGCGTAGCGGCACAAGGGTGTGACTGTAACGCGACGGTTGTGGGTTCGATTCTCACTAAGGGGAACGAATTATTATTTATTTACCTCATTTTTAAATCTTACAAAATTATATACATTTTTTATATTTGGAATACTTATAACAATTACTTAGAAACACGTACAAAATGGATCCCTTTTCATAACAAAAGTGACAAAATCATGTCTAGACTACAGTTGGTACGCCTGAAAGTCTTTCTTATTATGTTTTAGCTAAAAATAGACATTAGTTATTCTTTGAACATGATTTAGATGTACAAAGGTCTAAGTTTATTTCATTTGATATTTATTGTTACGTAAAACTTTTAGGTGCCATTGTGAAAAACACCCTCTATTATTATACGAGCTTCAAATAGATATGTGATTCTTTTACTATCTTTTTATTATCTTAATTTATATTTGCGTGAAAATATAAGTACATTTGTTTATTTTTTTATTATATTATATACGTAACCTCTTCTTATATATAAACAATAAGAGAGTAAAACTCAGTAAACAGAATTATAGAAATCTTAGCAATAAATTTTAGATTATTTTACATTTACTTTACTTTTATTTTAATATGTAACAACATATTAAAATAAAAGTTTCGCTTCTAAAGAAATTTCTTCTTTTCAAAAGAAAAAATTCTTTCATCAGTTTTTATTTATAATTTCTTCCGTTTAAAAATAGTCATTTAACTATTTAAAAATAGTCATTTAAATATATTTTAATAAGTACTTGAAAAGATTAGTAGCACAGATTTAAAATTACGGTACCTACTAAAAAATCCTTGCTGTGTATAACAATTGGAAAATCCTTTTTGAAACTACGAAAATACGAAGTGCATTAGGATTTAATTAATTTTCACATTATCTTAAGTGCTTTGCAAACATACATTATATGAATAATCCAGTAGTAAAAGCGGGCGCAGCCGCAAGAGGGTCGCTAGTATACTTATAACTATGTTTATTCTTCTTAAGGAAAGTATGGTGTAGGGATAAAAAAGAAAATATCATTGACAGTTATTAATTTATATTTTTATTAAATTTTAGTATAATTTAAATAAATATTTCATAAAAAAACATTTAGGATAATAATAAAGTATTAAATTTATTATTTAAATTTTTGTTACATATTTGATAATAAAAAAAAATCGTTTGTAAAAAAGTGGTTTTATAAAAAAAAAATGTTTTGAAACTTTTAAATTACCTATATATATATTTAATTTTGCTTATAATATTTTATCTCGGCCTCAATTGTTTATTAGAATTATATTTATTAATAACTAGAATTCTGTTTGACCATCAGACACCCTCATTTTTATTTATTCTTAAACATGCATTTTTAGTCTAATAACATTATAGAAAAATTTATCATTAAATTTTAGAAATTAATTATTATTTGTGCATCAAGATGTCCTTATGGGCGGTTGTGGATTCGACTCCCATTCGGAAGAATATATTATTTTTATTTCTTTTCTCTGGCAACAAGATAAACCACGACGTAGAGTTCATCGAAATGCTCTCGCGATTCGAGATCAATTGAGCGATACATACATACATATATGCGATACATGCGAGTTATTTAATTGTTAAAAAAAATATCAGCTTCACGCTGTATCCCACTTACAGCATAGAGGGAACATAGTATTAAGACACTCCGTTCTTCACTTTCCGCCGAATTCTGGAGGCATTGCGTGTTCAGTGGTGGAACTCAATGCCGCGCTTTTTGCCTCGATACCAGAGCGAAGAAATGGAAATATAAACGTAAATAAATATTTCACTTCTCGAGTGGGGATCGAACCCACGACCATCGCTTACAGTCACACCCATGCCGCTGCGCTTCGACGTCCTTACATAGATATTTAGTTATCGCTATTATAATTTATAATTTTTCTAGTTACTATTCAGGATATGCGTAATGCTAAAAAACATTTATGTTTGATAAAAACCAGGTAGTCCTCCCTAGTATGTATAGGGTAGGTTTAAATGAGAAAACTTAATCTCAGGATTAACGTTGGGATGGATTCCGTTGTAATATATTCATTATTTAAAATGTAAGCAATCCCTAAATTTATTGCACATTTTAAGCGAAATTAGCTTTTGCATGACGTTAGTATGAATGGACATATTTTTGTAACCTACTTGAGAGTTTATACAATTTTTTTTAAGTAGTTCTACAACATACCCAATATCATAATTCTTTTTCTTTTAAAATATATCTAAAATGTACGCCCAAAGATAGTTGCAGAACTCAACACCGCGCATTGTCTTGCTAGAGCTGGGAAATTTCAATTATTATTAGTCTCTATGTTTTTTAGGCTTAAACAATAAAAAGTACGTACTAAATCATTTATTAAATTGTAATATTAAACAATCTTTGCTTTTAAAATTAGAACAAGCCATCATCTTAGCTATTTACATTACATACCTATTAAGCCTTAATTTGTCATACTAACATTATAAATGTGAATGTAAGTTTGTCTGTTACACTTTCACGCCAAAACTACTCAACCGATTATTATGAATCTTGGTACACATATTCTTAGAGGTATTAGAAGGAACAAAAGATACTTTTTATTTTATTTTTTTTAAATAACGATAGTATTTAAAAAATATTAATTCAGCAATGATACTTTTTTAAGGATTTTACTTAAGAAAATTCTTTCATGAATTTGAGAATTGAGATGATTTGACATGATTTGGAGAAAAAATTTGAGATAGGTAAAAGTATTTTTAATATTAATTTTATCAATTATTATTTAAACAATAACACATTGTATAAATTTGTCTCTACATACTTCGATGGTTGATATGTAAAGTATCGAAAACGAAAAATTGCAAAGTTTTATTACTCTCTTAAACTATTAAAAAATTTAGTTTTAATAATATCTTTTCAAAATTGCAAATAAATAGTTATTGATGCGTTTACACGTGTGTTTAATCGTAAATTTCCTTCAAAATAGCAATAAAACGTACTTGCAGTTTTTCACTTTCGATACTTTACTTAGGAACTGTCGTTTTTTTATCTTACTTTGGTTATAAGTACGCATATTATTAACTTCTAGTAGTAACTATTGAAGATAAATTTTACTTAAAATAGCTTATATAAAATTACGTTTCTATGAAAAATATATTACATCAATGACTAGAGTTACAATGTTATACTTTATACAAATTGTTTTAGAACAAACGCCTGCCTCTCTTGTTTCTTCTTATTTCAAGGAACCGATGTTTTCGCCCTGGAAAAAAGAAAAAATAATAAATCAGTGCGATATTTTAATGACATATACTTATTTATATAAATTTTAAACGAAATATGTACAATAGTCGTAATGCAGGGACATAAAGTATGACTGTAAACGGGGCAAGTTGTGGGTTCGATTCCCATTCGATGAAATTAAATATTTATTCTTCGCTCTGGTGTCGAGACAGAGCGCGGCGTTGAGTCCCGCCACTGAACATGCTATGCTTCCAAAACAAGGAGAGCAGGCTATCTCAACATAAGGCTCCCTCATGCATAATACATGATAGGAGAATAGGAAATTATAGTATATACCTATGCTTATTTTTTTATTTTTTTTTTATTTAATTTTATTAATACCATTTTACAATATATAAAAAAGTTAAACTATGTTCTGCAAAACTCTTTGTGAGTTTGACTGCAGGATCCCGAGTCTCTACACATATGATTTAAATTAAAATTACATTAATATTATTAATATTATTACTATTCTATATTAATAATTAATACATACGTATTTAAGCCATCCGAGTGCGAAGTCTGTGGTGGTGGCCAGCGATGGATATGAGCACGCCACATCAGCTGCCGAAATGTCATTCGGAATTGCCGCGACATTGAACAATAGAGGACAAAATTGATAGCCCCATTCAACAATGCTAGAGCATCCATCAACTCTCCAAATAAATCGTAGCAACGTTTGAAAAAACACCGGCCCAAAGCCCCACTCAAAAGTCCTAAAACACCTTGAGGCAGTTCTGTTACTAGAAATAGCAGCAAAACAGCGACAAGCATTTTCGTTGTTCTATTTGTTCTTCTATCTCCTTTGTAAAGACGTTTCAAAGTTTTATCGTTTGTGGGACAGGCGTTGTAAACTCTTATCTTCTTTTGGTGCTCGTTTGCACTGTATACTTCTCTAATTAGCCATAAGCTTATCATCGTCAGTATGAAACAAGGCAGGAGTTTAATAACAACTGCGTGCACCCAAAAGTTTATTTGATAAAGTTGACCTTCTTCGTCGGAGTCTACATGGTACAGTATCATAGGGCCGTTTGGTTCCAGGACAACAGCTGTGTGTATGTCAAAGACCTGTTTAAAAGAAAATAATATTGATTTAAATATTTAAAATAATTTAAAATCTTGTAATAATTAATATTCTTAAAAGCGAGGTAAAATTGTGTTGGTATCAATTTGCTTAACCCAGATCAGCCTGAAACTAAAATTTTCTGAAAATTTTGAAAAAAGTTACATTATTTAGTTTATTAGATCTTATGCAACATAAAAAAAATTATGAAAAAAAAATTAAGTGTAAGGCTTTCAGGGAAACAGCCGTCCTATATGTAGGACAGTAGGATAATAAGAGGAAATAAAAGACCATTCATGACAAAACAGAATGTAATCAAAAAGTGTAGTTTATTAGATAACTATTGATTATATTACCCATTGTTATATGTAATTTACTAGATTAACACTATTTATAAATGATATGTTTTAAAACACTTGACACACACTCCAACATCACATTTCTTGCAACGCGTCAAACATTTTTTGTGACATTGACGACAGTGTGTTTGCTTCGATTGAGGAATAACCAGATGATTCATTTGGTCTTTACGACTATCAGCATGTTCATGATGGGACGGTCGGCTAGGCCCTCTTTTGGCATTTTTTCTACGTGGTAAGGAAGGTCGAAGCCACGTGAAATCAACACATCGCAAAAAGTGAGAACAACGCTTGCACCCAGCCCCAATTCTTTATATATTGGATTGCACATAGTTGTAGCACCTTGGTACATATCCATCCATAAAACATACCCTAACCGTGTAGCACCAACCCAAGCTTTGAACCCGCACCTAATAGGTTTACCTTTTATGTGCTGTTTGCAGCCATGTCTACCATAGTAGGGGATCATGGGCTCATCTACACTGTAATACTCTTCAAGAGGAGAAAACTCTAAAAACTTTTTATTTAGAAGTGTAACTAGTGGGCGTACTTTTGTGTATTTGTCTTGCAAATCCAGATTATCATTGACATGAAGGTGGCGAAAAATAAAGTCAAATCTATCCCTAGTCATAGCCGAGCTGATCAATTCATTCTTTGTATCAGGGGAGTTTTCCCAATACATTCTTCTACGGGGGAGCCATGAATAACCACTAACCAACAATATGCTGATGAAACATTTCATATCTTCAGTGGTTATGTCTCCAGGCAAATTCTTTTTGACAGCATATTTATTGCTCTCTGACACCAACAACGAAATAACATCTTCATCTAAGAAGTTTTCAAACCACTCAATTGGGCGCTTATCTTGGCAAGCGCCTTGAACATCTGGCCAATTCACGGGATTTTTTGCCAAGTCCCGTTTTCTCCATGCGTAGGTACGCCTACGTTTAGTTCGACCTGTAGAATCAGAAGGTTCTTCTTCTGTATCACTCACCATAATCTGCCCTTGAATCATTACTTCAGCCGGTTGAAGCAGAATGTTTCGTGGCAAATTATTCAAAGTTACATTATCTTCTTCACCCGAATCTTCGTCAGTGAGACAGTCAGGATCAACAGGAGGAGGTAGAATACATATCAGTCGTTCTCTATAATCTTCTTCATTATCAGAAACATTTTCTAAAGCATCTAAAATTTCATGCGCAGCTAACGGTCTGTAAAGAAAAAGTTGTATTATTGTACTAAAATCATGTATATTATCCTACTGTCCTATATATAGTACGCTAGTATTTGTAACAAGTTATACGTAATTTATTTATATTATTTTGCTAGAATATTTATTTAGTACAAAAGTTAAGGTTATCAACTAGATATTAACACAGAAAAAAACAACTCACGAGTAAACTATAACTTTTTATACATACCTGTCATTTGCCATGTCTGCAACGCACTTTTATTACACACTTATAAGGTAAAATATAAGGTAAAAACTGTTAAAATAACTGTCTTTTTATTTTTTCTAATAAAGCTGGCACGTTTCTTACTGCAAATCATAAGACTAAATAATCTTAGATAAAGAGGGTATTCTGATATATTTTTTTATTTCTACTGTCCTAAATATAGGACAGTAGGCTTATCTGGGTTAATATTTAAATTAAATTATGAAAGTAAATTCCTATATAAAGAAAGAAATAGAGTAGTGTTATGGAAATGTAGTTATATTTTTATGATTTCATGATCCATTGAATGTTGTATACGAGTATATGCTATAAGTGAGCGAAGCCATTGTATTTTTAATCTCAGGGTTTATTTCATGAGGAAAGGTTAACGGTTATAAACCATATCACGAGTAATCAAATGGAAGTATTTGGTCTTTTAGCTTGAAATTACTTTTTTATGTTCGTTCAATAATTCTTTTATAACACATATATACATAGATATATATTTTTTAACAATTCAAAAAATTAATTTGCCTGGGGCATGCTTGAAAATTTCTTATAACAAACTAACAAAAGGTTAATAATACCAACAGAAGCTACATCAAATTCGTAAATTTTATATTATGACAAGCGGCCCGCCCGCGGCTTCGCCTGCATGGACTACGTTATTATTAATTTCTGTCTCCATGAGTAACTACGTCCTATAAGTGACGTTCATGCAAAATTTGAGACTCCTAGCATTTGTAGTAACGAAGTTTCATACAAACTTTCGACCCCAAAAACAACCCCTTAGAAGTCGAATATTGCAAATTCCCGTCTTAGCGAGAACCTACGTCCTATAAATAACTCTTATGCAAAATTTCAGATTCCTAGCACTTGTAGTTTCTGAGATTTCGTGATGAGTGAGTGACCTTTCGATTTTATATATATAGATTAATTCCAGCATACGAAATTTAAAAATAATACCGGTAAGATATTATAAAAATAGTGAATCTTAATGTCAAATTAAATAACAAAACTAAATTTTTATATACATATTTATAGAATCAAAAACTTTTATATAACTTACCATAAACGTAGGAATACAAAGGATTGGTGGTAGAATAAAGCTGCTTAGAATAGCTGTGCTGCATCGTCTCTCTGTGCACAGGACGTGGTTTCTATCCGAATACCTGGGGGCAATTAGAGTAGTTAGAGAATTAGAGAATGCATGGAGCGGAATGCCGATTATACAATTGGTTTCAAATATGTTACAGTAAATTCTGATTTTCTGTCAAAGATTAAGGTTCTGGGGTAGTACAAATATATTTTTTCAGCTTCACCGTACGTAATAGGGGAGGCAGAGGGAACCTAAGACAGTTCGTTCCCTACTTTCTGCCGAATTCTGCCGCGCTTTTGCCTCGACACCAGAGCAAAGAAATGAAAATATTAAATATTTAATTTCCTCGAGTGGGAATCGAACTCACAACTTTTCACGTTTCCAGTTACGTGCTTGTATCCCTGCCTCCAAGTATATTTTCGCCAATCTATTATAAATATATTTAAAACAAATTTTTTTTACTGAGATAACTAAGTATAATATTTTAACATTATAAGGAATTTGATGTTTATAGTGGGCTTCTGGCGCGTTAAATGCCTGAAATAGATGTAGAGGATAAACAGTATTCAGCTTAAATTAACCAAGCTTTTAATTAAAGATCTGTTTGGCTGAAAAAATTTTCGAAGGAAAAATATTTCAAAAGGTTAAACAAATAAGAATAGCAACGAAAATATAAATGCCAGTTGTCTAGGCACAAAGTTTGACTGTAAACGTGATGGGTTGTTGGTTCGATTCCCACTCGAGGTATAGTTAATATTTGTATGTTCTTCGCAATGGTGTCGAAGCAAAGCGCGGCGTTGAGTTCCGCCACTGAACACGTAACGCCTCCTAAGTTCAGCGGAAAATGCAATGAAGAAAATGAAGAAATGATTAAAAGATTTTATTTCCTCGAGCGAAAATCGAACCCATAACCAGTCGCGCTTACAGTACACGCTTTGTGCCCCTATACCACGACTGGCCTAAACTGCTTTTCCTTAGATATATACATTATATATATATATATTACCTTTATACCATATTAAATGTATTATTAATATCAATAAAATTTTAATACTCACTTTATAGCAACATATCTCCATACAGCGAGCGAGAGGGTAAGGCAAATCGATGCAGTGTGAAATATCTGTGCGAAATGCATATGGAATAGGAGGTAGGCAGCCCACTTGTACGGCATTTCTCGTTGACCCGGCAATATCTGTAGATGCAATTTTAATATATATTAATAAATAGCAATATGTAAATACTGGGGCCAGTCGTGGTTCAGGGGCATAAGCGTATTGTAATAGTTGGGGGTTCGATTCCAATACGAGGAAATGAAATATTGAATATTTTTTTTTCAGGTGTCGTGGCAAAGCGTGTAGTTGATATTCGCCACTCAACACGCAGTGCCTCTAGAAACTTTTGGAAAGTGGGGGGCGGAGTGTATTAACACTAGGCTCATGTGAGATACAATATAAAAAAATATATATAAAAGTCTAAATCTAACTTTAAGTGCAATAAAACTTTATATGATTAAAAATCCGAGAAATAGAATTGCATTTAAAATGCAAATAAACTGAGAGAACTCAATTTCTTTAGAAATTGTATGAGACAAAGTATTTAAATAGAATTAAATTTTGCTCTAAAATAAATAACATTGTGTAGACATAAATTTATAAAGCCTTAAAATTGAAATATTCTTGAGATCTCCTATAAAATTATCGAAACTACATAAGACTTCGTTATTATTATTTAAAGACAGTTTTTTTTAATCATCCGTATTGTTCCCCCCTTTTTTTCAAAGTTTTCCACTTTGTGTTTATTTTATATATATCCGTGTTAGCCAAGTGTGACTAACGGTGCGTGAACTTTTGTCCACACTTCTTCGTATTAAAATACCTTTTTTAGGGGATTCCTAGTTGTAGGTGTTTAAACGTCACTTGTGGTTTTTAACTAAATAAAATTTAGATATCTAAAGTCATCCATCAATTACTCGTTTATATAAATTAAATAAAAATAAAAGAAAAAGAAAATTAGATTCAAAAGTAAACATTAATATTAACTTACTTACACATAAAAATATGTTTAATTGTATTACTCAAAAATAAAGTTCTAATCTATATATGGCGCCCCTGAGCCGCAATAGAAAAAAATACTTAAACGCGACAGGTCATGTATTCGATAACCACTCAAGGAAATTAAATATTAAATATTTCCATTTCTTCGCTTTAACAATACTCAAAGCCTCCAAAATTCTGTGGAAAGTGGATAGAGGAGTGTCTTAACACTAGTGTCTACTTATATAAAAAATATTATATTAAACAAAATGAAAATATCATAACAGGTTTAATACCTGTATACAAGAAACGCTTTTATAATAATCATTGTTATCGAAAGCTTAATCTTTACATGCACTTAAGAGCTTATCTAGATTGTTCGTAGATAGTGCGCCCGAGATACGTTACGAGTTTCCTGATTACTCTCTAACTTAACAAATAACGTTAACGATAAATATATCTTTTATTTCATTTTTTTTTTATTTTAAGCTTCACGCTGTTTCCTGCATACAGCAGGGCAGACAAAGGGAACCTATTATTTGTCTAAATACTAGGTTCCCCTCTTTCCATTTTTTTCGAGGCGTGTGTTGAGAGACGGAACTAAACGCCGGGTTTTTGCCTTGTAATAATAAATAATAATTAATTCCTTCGAGTGGGGATCGAACCCACAACCTTCACGTCCCACACCCTTGTACCCCTGCCCCACGACAGCCACTCTAGTATATTTAATATTTATTCCTAGTAATATTATAGAATATAACCAATTCATAGAAAAGACCTGTCATAAATTCTAATTTCCAACAAGATTGGTAAAGCTTTTTGATATGAAAGGCCAAATCTTCAACGTTGCATTTAATACATTCAATATTCATGTTATGCAGGTATTAGAATTCCAAATGGAACGGAATAATATTAAACATACTCCAACGAATGAGGTCGGAGTGGTACAGTGGCACAACATTTGTTTGTTGTGCGAAGGTTGTAGATTCAATGACCATTTGGGGGAATGATTATATTTACTTTATTTTCACTTCCCCTCTAACAGTCGAAATCCGTTTTGGGTTCCGGCTCACAACTTAAAATTCTTAGTCTTAACAATAGGTTCCCTTTGCCTACCCTGATGACTGCAGGATTATAGCTTGAAGCTAAAAAAATGTGCTTATTAGTATATGGACTTTTATAAATATATTTTTTTAATATAGCACATAATAAGTATATAAAAATTATTTATTAATATCAGCTTATATCTTATAAAACTTACCAGATATCTGTAAATAGCAAATGGCACATACTCCATCATCACGAACACGTCGGCTACCGCCAGCCATTTCAGAAGGCGATTGATAGGTGCCGCAGCCAGATCACGTCTTGTCAACACAGCGACGTTTAACGCATTGGCTAAGCTGCCGAAAAGGCATACCTGTACAAAACAAAAATTAATTAGTATTTAATCGATTTTTTATGTTTGTTATCTCAGAACTTTGGATTAGGTGAATCGATTTTGGTGAAACTTTTTTTATTTGAAAACTGGTCCTTCCCGTTTAGTTCTAATTTAATTCATCATTACCATAAATTGATTGATCCAGTTCGAACAATGATATCTATGAGAAAATAACACAAGTCTTAAATAAAATTAAAATTGTGCCAAAATTCGTCGGAAAGTAGGAATGAGTCATTTTGGGAATATATCATCTTGACACTAGGTTCCCAAGTTCCCTCTGGTTACCCTGCTTTTTGTGAGATACAGCGTAAAGCTCAAAACCTTTGTTCTCTAAGTTCGTTATTTAAAAAATATATAAATATAATTTATATAAATGTTACAAAAACAGTTTGTATTTAAAATTTTGTATAAAAAAGTACGAAAATTTTTAAATTTATTAAATGTTTAGATTACTTATATATTCATATTCTTCTAAACAAAAAACAGTCTTATATTTTTCCATAAATAGTACGAGTATATGTAACTGAAAACATGTTGACTTATTATTATAACAGTTTAAAATTTTCATAATATGTGTTTATTATTACAAAAGTTTAAATCGAAATTTCATATTATTACAAACATATTTAAATAGAATAGAATAGAAGTTATTATTGTTATCTTATTTAAATACTAAAGTACAATAGAAGCCAATAGTTGCTCAGGGGCATAAAGAGTGACTTTAAGCGCAACAAGTACGATTCTCGCTCGAGAAAATGAAATATTTAATATTTCCATTTTCTTCTCTGTGATGTCGGGGCAAAGGACGGCGTTGAGTTTCGCCATTCAACACACTTCCAGAATTTGAGGAAAAATGTTGAATGGAGAGTATTAACACTAAGTCTAGCTACCCAGCTGTGTGCTAAGCTGCCTGTAAGCTAATAAATATGTATGTTATTTTACACCGCTGGACTACAGGCTTTTATAAATATGCGAATATAATTAAAGGTAAAATTTGTATAGTTGCTATGGATCCTATATCGATCTGGCTAGCTAATGGCTCGTGTAAACAACCTATTTAAATATTCGGTATTATTATCATTAGTCTCTTTGGCTATACCCAAAATTACTTGTTTATTTTTGCCATATTAAATATCACTTATAAATATATATTACGTAATTACGCAATATAAAGGTACTTCTTTGAAATATATACAATTTATAGTAGAGGCCGTCTTGGCGCAGTGGTCCAAGTGTGTGACTGTATCCACGCTGGTTGTAGGTTTGATTCCCGCTAGTGGAAATGAATTATTACTTATTAATATTTTCATTTCTTTGGTCTAGTAACAGGGCAAAGCGAGGCGTTTAGTTCCGTCAATGCCTCGAAAACACGCAACTCATTGGCGGGATGTGGGGAACGGAGTTTCTTAGCACGAGGTTCCCTCAACCTACTCTACTGTGCGCGGTACACAGTAATTTTAATAAAGTCAACTCCATCTTAGTATATTTGTGATATAATGTATTAGCTTAAATGAACGTGGTTTGAGTTCAAATCCTACCTGAGGGATTTGATTGATTTTTCGTATCAGTTTTCATCAAGAATCAATTTAAGAAATTTAGAAATATTAATATTAATATTAAAGTAAATATCATGGATGGAAAGTATTCTCATGGACAACATTTACAACAAAAAAAACCTGGTACAGATAGTAAAATGGAATCACGTACGTATGTGAATCGAATCACGCGGTGCCATATTTATAGTCTAGTATCCAACGCCCCGTAGTGATTGTTTCACGATGTTTCCCGATGTTTCACGATGTTTCACAAAACATTAAATTTAAAGATCACGTAAAAGTAACGAGAAATCGTACTGCGGAAATTATGGCTGTTACATTTTTCAGTCGGGTTTTACAGCTCTGTTTAATTTACGAGAAGGTTATTGGAATATCAAACAACGCGGTGTAATGGCCACATAAAATATGAACTTGCACCTACTAGTGTTAAGACTAGATTTATTATTACAAGATTTATAATTTCGTGCTTAGGAAAATTTTTTTTTTATTGTTTTTTTTTCATTTCTCATATAAGCACTTCTTAAAGAATTGGTTTATTAAATGAATCTAAGGCTGCTTGAATTCTAATAGATTGTTCGATCATTCAAATTTTTTAGCGTCACGTCCTAGACTTAGCATGATAGACAAAGGGAACCTAGTTCCTTTAGCACTATGTTCCCTATTCCCAATTCATGTTAAGAGCGGAACTCAAAGCCGCTCTTTGCCTCAATACCTGAGCGAAGAAATGAAAACATTAAATATTAAATTTTCTCGAGTATAAATAGAACCCACAATAACGAGATACGGTATCTCATTTATAGTCACACTTTGTGCCCATGTGCTACGATGGCGGAAAATGGGGAATGGAGTGTCTTAACATTAGGTTCTTTCCGCCTACCCTGCCGTGTGCAGAATATAGTATAAAGTTATAGAAAAACATCATCAATTTTGCGCGTAAACTGACAAAAAAACTAGCTTATCTCTTGTTTAAGAAATACCGTAAACGGGGCCGATATTATTTCATATATTATGCAAATACGTTTATTTAGCCTGTCCTTCATCCAGTGCTGACGTACATACGTGGTTACGGTATCTATATGCGTATTTATTATTATCCATACAGCCAAAACCATTAAAAACGCTTAAAACGTTCGGATTCACAATTTATTGCTAATGAATTGTGAACGCAAACGTCAATTAGGACCGTTTATGTTTGCCACTCGATCGTTTGCTGATGGCCGATCTTTTTAATAATGTTTTTCCGTGTGTACCATTTCTATATTTGATTGCTTTGGTAATTTAAGCTCAATATATATACGAGTATGTGTTTTATTTTCGGTGTTTTGTATGATATGAAAATAAATGATTTTTTACTCTGTCTCTCTAATTTCCACTCTCTGCGTATTTTTAGTTACTTACTAAAGTTTTTTAACCCCAAGTTTTTTAACAACATTCATTAAGCGTGATATGTTAAAAAAATAAGTCAAAACTAAATTTAAGGTTTCTTCAATGCCAAATTATCAAGGCGTCATAGCATGGGCGTATCTGGAATTTCTAAAACCCCGTGCTATTTCGATTTCCAATTCATATAAGTAAATTTCAATTTTGCAATCATTAAATTTGAAAAAAGCGACTTATTAATAAAATTATTATATCCGTTTCTGATATCTTTCCAAATATGGCTTACCAAAAATATTAATAATTCCAGCTACGAGTACTTTGTAATACAACTTTCTAGCACCATTTCCATAACGTTCTAGTTTCTTTTATCCTATCCTATCCTATATCTTATAAAACAAAGTCGCTTTTCGTGTCTGTCTGAACTTTCTAACTCTTCTTCTTCTAAACCACCCAACGGATTTTTATACGGTTTTTACCATTAGGTCGAGTATTTCTCAGGGAAGGTTTATATATAGTTTATTATTTGTACATTCTTATGTAAATTAACATAAATACGATAAATGTGTATAAAGTCCTACCCATTGATACACTTTCGCGCATGCGCTGCTTTAATGGTAAGTACTACATGAAAATAATGTACTGGAGTATTGTTCTTCTTAATGAGATCTACAAAAAAGTCCGCGAGAGCATATTCGTATCTTTTAAGAATAACGTGTAGTGATCATTTTTCTGTCTAAAAATAATAATTTCAATATATTTTTTATTGTGAGCGATATTTTTCCATAATGGTATTAATCCTTATCCTTTAAAATACTTTATTAAATTTCTACGTTAAACGAAGATAAAATGTGCTGTTTACACTATTTCGAAATTGCGAATAGTTTTAGAGAAAAACGCATTTAATTGTTGACACATCACGCCGTTGACACATCAGGTGTATGTTACTCAAGTTTCACTTATCCCTTACTCTCAGCATATAAATAAGTATATTAGTTACGTTGGCCATTCAATGTAGACCAAAACTGTCTTTTACTGTTTTTCATTTTAATAAGTACTTTAGAAGTTGTTACAATATCAAAAAATACCGCGCCCGCGACGTTTTGCTTATACAAGCGCGTCCGCCGCGCCGCCTGCCTTATACGCATCGGTGGTTCAGTGGTAGAATGAATGCTCGCCTGCCACGTGGGCGGCCCGGGTTCGATTCCTGGCCGATGCATTCTATTTAATTTTCCTCACAGGCAGCCACATAGTGCTTGCTTTTCATCAGGGACAGAATACCCTCTTCAGAATTAACCACAAGCTCGAAAAAAAAACTCGCCTGCCTTTATAGCAACGAAGATTTAGATGCGTTTGCACGTATTGGATAATTGGAATTGAATGTATTATTTCAGCGCGATATATTTGGTTTCATATTTTTTGTAGTAGTTATTAGTAGGTAGG
>JAEBDU010012169.1:154346-184497 GCA_016802625.1 Heliconius numata | reverse complement strand
AAATTCCCGTCTTAGCGAGCACCTACGTCCTATATGTAACTCCTATGCAAAATTTGAGATTCCTAGCACATGTATAAAAAAAAAGGAATTAAATTTAACACGCGGAGTTAGCAAAATTTCTAGCAACGAATTAGCAAAATTTCTTATTACTTCACCGACTACGCGAAACGTAATTTTGAATAAAATTTCCATTGGCTTCAACTTCAACTTCAACTTCAACTTCCAGTAGATCAAAAAGCAAGTTAGAAACTATGTTGAGATCGTGATGAAAATTCCCCTATTTGAAAAATATTCACGTGGACTACGATTGTTTGTTGTTTTTACTGTTGTTGAAACCTCAACTCAATGTCTATAAAAGAAATTCAAGATCTGAAACATCTGATGAAGAACCCGAATAATTCAGCTAAACTATAAGACATAATGAAATACTGTCTTAGTAAAAGTTGATTATCTGACGAAGGTCTATAGTAGATGAACTTGTGTTTCAAGAAATGAGATAACGGCACATAAGAAAAAGTTTCTTATTGTGGTATCTGTGTAGGGTAAAAAATTAGGCCTAAAAGAAGAATTTAGGCCATCATCGCTCAGTGGAGTATGTCTGCCTATTAACGGGATTAACGGGAACGGTAAAATTTTTCCCGCTCCAGAAGAACGAAACGCGGCGTTAAGTTACGCTACACAAAAAAAGCAATTATATTTTAGCTTTAAATTTTAATAACAGATAATAAAAGAAAATAATATTAAAATACTAGTATAATCCACACAACCAAAAGTGCAGATAGTTAAAAAATATATATAAATATATTTTCATATCAGAACATATGTTTGTTCTGTTTCAATATAAAACTCCTAAATCAAATAAAATGGCTATTGGTCTAACTAATAAAGTTTTGATTTATGCATAGATTTCTTTTGATATATAAATAAATATATAACGTAATAAATGATACATGACAGGAGTACAGTCCAATGGTTGACTTGAAAGGCTAGATCTCTGTAGGATATCAAAATTTACATTTTACTATTACAATGTTGTCCTAGTATACCGCTGTATGGGGATAGTTAACGAATATAGAGTTTATGAGTTTATATTTACTTTAAAAAATACTGGGAACCTAGTGTTAAAACATTCCATTTCCCATTTTCCAAAGAATACCGAATTTACTTTGTTGTTAGATATATAGCTGGTCTTAGTTTTAGTATATTTAAAACAATAATATCATTTTATTTTCTTCGGTAATTGTTATTTTTATTTTAACGCAATATGTAAGGAAAGTTAAGGCTAGTCGTAGCGCAGAGGTACAGGTGTGACTGTAAGCGCAATAGGTTGTAAGTTCGATTCCCATATAGAGGGAGGAAATAAAATATTTAATAGTCTACACGCAATGCCCCCAGAACTCGTCGGACCGTGAGGCGGAAGTGTTTTATTGGTAATAGAGTGTCTTAACACTTGGTTCCCAGGTTGTTTCTGCCTTCTCTGCTATGTGTGGGATAAAAGCGGCAGAAATAAAGAAAATCTGTGTCATACCTACCATTATTAGGTTGTATTAAATCCCTACTTTTCTATAAATATTTTTGTATGAACATGTGAAAAAATATTATTAGGTTACTTAAATATTAAACGCTCCTAACATTGAAAGATTCGGGTAATTTTAAAGGAAAAATGCTTGAATATTTCACAAGAAATGTGCTCGAAAACAAGTATGCTGTCGCACGATAACGCTTATGTAACCTAAATACGTCAACAGATGCCAAGAGAAATAAATTTCTTTATACTTGTTGTATCTTTATAAAAAAGTTTTCAAAATCAGGCCTAGATTCAGAAAGAGCGTAGATTGACATTCTGATGGGTGAACCAGGTGAATTCTGGAAGTTGAGAGGTTTGATTATAGATAATAAAATATCTATATAAGAACGAATACGAGTATCCTTTGATTTAGGTCAGTAATTAATGTGCCGACTGCTTTTTTGGAAAAAAAATTTTGATTCATATTTTGGATTCATATTCTTTTGAGAAATTTGATGACACTTTTGTAAAGTACAGGCAAAGTCGTACTCAAGAAGCTAGCAATATTATTTTAAGTCGTCATTATACCCATTTCTTGTTAGCGATGGAAGACTAATTGAAAATATGAGCTTCTAAGCTAACAGCCATTAGCTAATAACTATACAATAAAGCTTAAGATTGTAAAATAAATAAAGATATAATTTTAACCGACTACAAAAAAAGAGGTATTATAAAGATATTTCTTGATAAATTGTAATAATAATAATAATACTCTTTATTGTACACCCATAAGGAAAATAACAATAAATAGACTACAAAAAAAAAAAAACGAAAATGTACAAGAGGCGACCTTATCGCTAAAGCAGCGATCTGCATGAATTGTACTTCAACGTTATCTAAATAAATTTCAATTTAAAACAATATTTTAGTTATTATGCAAGTTTCATAAAATTTTATTCATCTATATATATAAAATCGAAAGGTCACTCACTCATCACGAAATCTCAGAAACTACAAGTGCTAGGAATCTCAAATTTTCCATAGGAGTTATTTGTAGGACGTAGGTGCTCGCTAAGACGGGAATTTGCAATATTCGACTTCTAAGGGATTGTTTTTGGAGTCGAAAGTTTGTATGAAACTTCGTTACTACAAATGCTAGGAGTCTCAAATTTTGCATAACGTCACTAGGACGTAGTCATGGAGACAGAAATTAATAATAACATAGTTCACGCGGGTGAAACCGCGAGTGGGCCGCTAGTTCTACATAAAATTCCAATATATTAATTATATGTTAAAGGTATACCTAAGAGGTAGCCTAAGAAGGTAGATTCATCTGTTAATGAAAGTCGCACCTTAACGCGATTAATGGTTTTAGAGATAGCTTTCCACAAAATATGGCGAAAATATATCACCACAAAAAATTACAATATAAAGTAAAAATGGAGGCAAGGCCTGGCGCAAACACAAGCGTGTGACTGTAAACGACAGGTTGTGGGTTCATAGCGCGGCGTTAAGTTACGCCACTTAACAATCAATGCCTCCAGAATTTAGTGGAAAATGGGGAGCAGATACAGCGTGAAGTTAAAAAAAAGTAAAAGCTCCTATTAAGTAAATTACTACTGACTAGAATTGTCTGTATAATGTGTCTAGAATACAAACAAAAGAAGTTGTAAAGTATTAAAGCTTCATTCTTAAGTGGAAATCCAAACTTATTTCTTTATTATAACAAAGATTTTTAAACTTATTTCTTTTTATTTATTTCTTTGGTCTATCCTATATTTAGTACGCTTATATAAACAGAATTTGTTCAGTAAATTTGCTGTAAGCTTCATTTGGTTCTTTTGTTTGTTTATCGGATTGGAGAAAATCTAAACATTTTTCTCTATTGATTAAACATGTGGAAACGTTTTCATCCGTACAAACCAAATTAAAAAAGTTATAATTTTTTTTTGTGAATTTCTTGCACTCCATTCGTCGCTTTGAAAAAAAAAATATTTTTATCTATTATATAAGTACTTTTTGTCATTCATTAAAATAAATACGTCTTGTATACTTCTATAGCTTCTTTGAAACACGCTTATAAAAGGCTATATAACAGCCAATTGGAATATCCTCTTTCATCAAATAAAATCTTTCGTCATTTTTTTACAACTCTAGAATATCAATGAACTGCTTTTTTTTATTCTATTCAATTGAATTTGTAATCAGCAAATGAGCTTTTTGGGTTCTTGAAGTTTGTTAAGGTAAAATAATTTTTAGAAAATGTATAAATATTTAAAGGTTTATGGTATTTAAAATTTCACAATTTATTTGATAAAGCTTGAATTCCATTGAAGATCAATAAAAAAATGCCAACAACACAACACAAAAATGACAACATTATTTAGTTCAATAAAATATGTATAAAAAACTTGGTAAAATATTATCAACGAAATATTGATATCTAAAAAGCTCCACCACGGAGTATTTCACTATATATGCATATAGCAGGGTAGGCAGAGGGAACCTAGTGTCAAGACATTCCGTTCCCCCATTTCGTTTTTGAGACATTGTCTGTTGAGTGGTTGAACTCAACGCAGGGCAAAAAATAAAAATATTAAGAAACAATAATCTATTTTCTCGAGTGGGGATCGAACCCACAACCGTCGCGTTACAGTTACATCCTGCCTGTATAGTAAGAGGGGTGGGCCCCTGAGCCACGAGGACCTCTTATTATGTAATAGCAATACAAAACAAAAAACATTCTACTCTAAATACAATGTATATTTTTAATTACAAAAAATACAAAATAAAGAGATTTTCCTAAGCTTTGTTATAATATAAGATGGCTTAAGGCAATACAGAAGTAAATTATGTATAAGCTGAAAACGTAGATTTTCCTTTAATTTTCTGAGAATAATAATTAGAATAAGCTTATTATCATAGTTGATACTATCGTAAGGAAATAGTGAATTTTAATGTTTGGCAAAAATATTTACGTACACCAGGATAGGCAGGCAGACAGGAACCTAGAGTTAAGACAATCCATTCTTCTCTTTCCGCCCAATTTTTGATACATTGCTTGTTGCCCAGATAGGCCGAGGCCGAGTACATGGCCTGCGGGAGCCCGGACTCGAGCACTATCCTTATAGGTCCTGAGCCAGACCCTGGCAATAGCCGGGATTAATGCCAGGAGGAAGAAGAAGAGTTAGATAGGCAGGTAGAACTTAGTGTTAAGATACTCTGTTGCCCTTTTACACTCGAATTCGACACATTACGTGTTGAATAGTGAGATACAACTTCGGAGAAATCTCTCAACGCAGGGAAATGGAAATGAACTAAATGGAATTTTAAACAAAGAAATTATAAAAAAATATTAAACTGCTCGATTTAAAGAAGACAACCTTCAAGGTTGTATTACTTAAAAAAAAAACCAATAAAAGTTTTTTCTATCGAAATCAAAGTGACCAAGATGTTATAAGACGAACATAAAAATAGATTTTTCATTTATCTAAAGCTTTATTAATACAATAAAAGCTGGTTAGTGTTATTTTTACGATCTTTATTTTTTTTTATTTTACAATCCTTCACTTCACAATTTCTATATTTTTAGGGTTCCCTACCTCGAAATGAAAAACGTAACTTTTATAGGATTTCTATGTTGTCAGTTTGTCCGTGTGTCAAGACCATTTCAAGACACATGCGTTCTAGTATGAAGCTGAAATTGATATCAAATATTTAAGTCGATTGTCAATTGAGGCACAATAAAAACTTATCATCATCATCATCATCAGCCTGTCCTCGTCCACTGCTGGACATAGGCCTCTCCAAAACTTATGCATCTTTGTAATCTTTTTACATTTTGTATGAATATTGCCGCGTAATCAAAACCTATAGAGTACTTTCCGCGGACCAACAGTTATGAAATTTGGCACGACGCGACGGCGACGTGAGAGCTTACAATACAAGTGAAGTAAAAATCCAAATAGTGAAAATGTATAAGTATTTCATAGAAAAAAAAATACAAATCTATATTTATAGTTCATTACAAAATTAATGCATATTTTTATGAGTAAACTTTTATAAGTTGTACTTCCCGTTCACTTACAATCCTAGAATTGATACGGAATCCTCAATGGGCGAGTCTCGCTCGCACTTAACCAGATTTTTCCTATCTATTAGATTTACATTTTAGCACTTGTCCTTTTATGTCCTTTATTTTGTCTTAGGCCAAGAATGTAAATATAGATATAAATTGTTAATGTGTCTAGTGATTAATTAAACTGTCATAATAAAGATAGCGGCCCTTAATGGATTACTCATAAATTGTAGTGAAGACGCTTTTAAATAGGTTCCAAATAGGTAACCTAACCTACTCCCCGTTTGTGTTGAGTGGCGACATTGCGTGTTGAGTGGCGGAAATCAACGCCGCGCTTTACCTCGACATCAGAGCGAAGAAATGAAAATACAAATATGAAGATCAATATTATAATTTAGAGTTCTTTGACAATAGTTTTGAAAAATGAAAAAGCACGAAATAAAATTCCCATTATTTATATAACAGACTATAGCTAATACAATAGTCTAACTGTTTGTACTTAGCCTTAACATAAGTTCCGTGAAAGCTCTCGCTCTAATGGCTTCTGAGTGGATTCAATAGATGCTTTGAGAATTTATGATTAAACTTACTATGTACTTGGTATATATCAATATTGACGTAACTTATAATTGTTTAAATATATTAAATATTCTGGTCCTAAATTCGATATTGTAGGTCTAAAAGGGACTTTGTGATAAAATTAGATATATTATGAAAATATCAACTACAAGAAGAACCCACTTGCTGTACAAACGGAAAAAATAGTTCCCTTAAAATAAAAATGCCAGGAAAAAGTTAGTTTTAATTTTAATTTTTTAAATTAGTTTTTATTGGTTTTAAAGGAAATATATATTTGTTATAAGAATTTATATATATGAAACAAATGGTAGGTACGAGCATATAAAATACGTTCTTTTTAAAAAAAATTTTTTCAATTAGTCCATAAATGACAGAAAAATCATTGGTATACATAGAAAAATATGTAGTAAGCAAATCCTGCAAAAGAAATATACAGGGTGGAATTGTCAGCGCCACTTTAAATGAAACCACAGTTTTAACTACTCTATAAAAGCCTAATATAATTCGGAAAAATATAATTCCTAAAAATGAAAAAGTTATTTTTTCAAACAAAATAAATAATAAAATTATCGTTTTAAAATAAAACGCCATTTGTAAAGTATAACATAGGCACGCACACACTTACCTGTCAAATCGGAAACGTCGCTTACGTATGTGTGCGTCACACGAAATACAGGTATGGATAAAAATCGTGAAATGAAAAAAAAATCCTACGTCCAAACCGTTGAGGTACCTTGATTAATTTCTTAGGTGTGGGTTTGAAATATATTACCCTATATGCAGTTTCAATAAAAGAAGCGCTGCCTCTTCCACCCTGTATATTAAAATTAAAAATAAACTAATAAATATATTAATTATCAAATTCAACTAAGATATATCAGCCTTATATACCAAATACATATATAAAATTATTTATATAGATTATAAAATATGGACGAACAAAAGCACTTCTATTTAGGCTCTCTCGCTAATAGACTCTCTGATAGTTGCTATTAATTAGATAAAACCCTTTAGTTTCATATTCAAGATTAGAGAATTTTAACACAAATTAATCTGAATATTTATACGTATTAGTTAAATCAAGCTTTATTAATATTGTATTTAATTAACGAGTTATATTAAATTTTCATATAAGCCGTTAGGAAAATTTAATAGGTACTACGGAGAAAGAAAATATATTTTATTAGCTTAACTTTTTTATCAGCTTCACGCTGTATCCCGCACAAGGCAGGGTAGGGTAGGCAGAGGAAACACAGTGTTAACACACCCACGTTTCTTTACGCCGAATTCTGTAGGCATTGCGTGTTGAGTGGCGGAATTCAACGCCGCGCTTTTGCCTCGATACGAGAGCGAAGAAACGAAAATATAAATTTAAGTAAATATTTTGTTTCCTCGAGTGGGTATTGAACCCACAACCATCGCGTTACAGTCACACCCCTGTACCCCTGCACCACGACAGCCTTCACTTGCCTTACGCATATGGAAAGGAAGATAAAGAAGATAATTTTAAGGCACTCCGTTCTCTATTTAGCCTATAGCCTATATATAGTGCGTTGCTGATTTTCGCCTCTCAACACGCAATGCCTCCAAAATTCGGTGGAAAATGGGGAACGGAGTTTCTTTAAACTAGGATCCTCTTACCTACCCTGTGTATGGGATACAGTGTGACACTAAAAAAATATAGTCCTTATTAAGAATAACGGCTTAAGTAGTTTATTTAGTACAATAACCGCTAAAATGTATCAAATCTGTACATACAAATATATTTAGTCAATTATCACTATTCTATTCTACAAGCCTCTAATTCTAATATACACTTGTTAGAAGATTTACGTTAATTCCTTTATAACTAAAAATAATGTATGGAATTTTTTGGACTAATAATAAATCTGATCGACTGACAGACAACGTAAAAGCAGCAAGAGGAGAGATCTTGCAGAAATTAGGTTTTTTATTTTATACTATTTGCAAATTAAATTTTTAGATATAATTCGTAAAAAACAATGTTTATATATATATATAAATGTTTTATGTAATCAAACCTAACATTAATAACAAATATTTATATTACTTCCAAACGGTAACCATAATTTGCTACTTTGATTTCCGTAAACTAACACTGTCTATTTCGCTTACCTCTTTTCCCACCTCAGCGAAGAAAAGAAAATATTTTCATTACCTCAAGTGAGAATCGAACTCACACTGTCGCTCTTACAATCACTCGTTTGCACCCCTGCACCACGACTGCCCTCATCATTTCTCATACTTTATTTACAATAGTATACACAAATATCCAAATTACTAGAATAAAATAAAAATATCCTATCCATACAAAGTAAAACCAGATATGATTGACATGACATTTTATTATCAAAGCTAATATAAAAGAGAACATATAAACAATAGTATCTAGAAATAACATTTATTTTGTTATACAAAACGCCTAACTATAATTTATCTGGAAAGCCTTTCTTTTGTGGATTTGGATCTGACATTCAACTTTCATTTAGAAACTTTGAGAAGTTGTGGTAAACAAGGGAACTAGTGTTTCTTAGATCTCTTGCGTGATATGTATGGGTTTACTTTATTGCTTCATATGTACTCGTATGTTCGTCTATTAATACTGTGTATTTTAACGTAATAATTTTTATAATTATATTAACAATATTAATATTAATAATAATGGATTTATTTATAGGTTTTATTTTGAAAGCTTTTTTATAATACAAATTATAGAAACATTAAAAAAAATTGCTAATAAATATCATAAGACATATTGAAAATATATATATTAATTTTAAAACTAAGTTATCAAACTGAATATGAAAGCTTCCAAAGCTGTTTGAAACTTTTACTAATAATTAAATCTAAATTTACATACAAATAATAACAATAAATATTTATACTCACATAATGAACTTCAGAACTTCAATCCATCCATGTTATTTATACATAATTAATAAAAATAAACTTATATAAACAATATTAGTCAAAGCACTACGGGCGTTTCGTTCGCGCCGCCTGTCCGTGAACAACTGACGCTGTATTATATTGGACTAGCCGGTGATTTTTAACGTCGACTGAAATAATGTTGGAAGATACGATATCCTCGTTTTTTTAGCTTCACGCTGTATCCCGCATGTAGCAGGATAGAGGGAATTTAGTGTTAAGACACTCTGTTCCCCATTTTCCGTTGAATACTGGAGGCATTGAATGTTGATGTGGTGGAATTCAACGAAGCATTTTGCCGCGACTACAATGAAGAAATAAGAATATTAAATAATTTGTTGCCTCTAGAGGGAATCGAACACATGACCTGTAGCGTTCACAGTCACTAAGCTTGTGCCCCTGCGCTACGATTGGCTTCCATTATCTTAGTTTTTTATTTATTTTTTTAATATGTAATTCTTCTAATTCTTCCTTTGTAGGCAAGTTGCTTTGGATTCTTTTGTGAACTGTGATATGTAAAGAATATATTAATTTTAATTTAATTATATATTTAATTGTTTAAGCTTTAAATTCAATCTACATAATTATAATAAAGGTTGAAAATAAAACAACCCTCCTTTTGCTACTAAAATGTAACGATAAAAAAAAACTATATTTATTTATTTGTATTATTTTAATTTATTATATAATTTTGGCAAAGCACAGCTTGTTTATCCAAATTCGATGGTTGTAGGTTTTAGCTTCACCCGAGGGAATATGAATAATGTATGTAAATTAATAGAGTACTTGTTTACTCGGTCTGATCAAATAGAACGCGTCGTCTGGTTCTTCCAGCCATCCCATCCCAGCCATCAGTATGTGTCAAATATAATGACTCATAAAGCAAAATATATGTAATAATTAATTAATAAATAAAAAAATATCATTAAAGTAAGAAATTTGTCAAAAACATATATATTACCGTAAGAGCCAAGTTCAATATTAAAAATTTGTGTTTATTCACTTTGACGACACAAAAAAATCGTAAAGACCACGACGATCTAGGAACGTGCTAGTATTTCAAGCCAAGTTCAACGATGGAAACTTAGACGTAGCTGCCGTACATAATCTATATATAGAGACCGTCGTGGTGGGTGGGTACAAACTGTAACACGACACGTTTGTGGGTTCGATTCCAACTCGGGAAATGAATTATATATTACTTTCTTTCTTTCTACTAAGAATATACTGAGGTTAAAATATGGCATTGTTTACCGATTACTATGAAAAAGGGAAGTTCTCAATTCGACTGTATTTTTCATCGCTGACGACAAGTACTATGTTCTCACTTTTAGATTACGTATGAAACCAGTAAGTAGCTTATATTCAAATTCAAAATCTATATATATAAAATCGAATGGTCACTCACTCATCACGAAATCTCAGAAACGACATGTCCTAGGAATCTCAAATTTTGCATAATAGTTATTTATAGGACGTAGGTGCTTGCTAAGACGGGAATTTGTAATATTCGACTTCTAAGGGGTTGTTTTGGGGTCGAAAGTTTGTATGAAACTTCGTTACTACAAATGCTAGGAGTCTCAAATTTTGCATGACCGTCACTTATAGGACATAGGTACTCATGAAGACAGAAATTAATATTAACGTATTTCACGCAGCCGAAACCGCGGGCGGGTCGCTAGTATTCCATAATTATAAGCATTAAGCTAATAATTATAAGCATTTTTGAATCGTCGAATGAATATTTAAAAAATATATATGTTTGTTATTTATTTACGTTACTAGTGTCTCTGTGGGGAAATTTTTGCAAATTTTGCGCTACCCAAAGATAATTGCTTAGAATTATCATTTGGCGGGAGCAATTTATTAAATAAGCGTTCTTATTTTTCTTAAAAGTTAGGGAAGTCTAAAAGTACATATTTTCTTACGTACCTACTTAATGTTTTTGATTATAAAATAATATCGTATTTATTAATTTATAACATAATTCTTTAAACAATAATTTATAACATAATTTTTCATCTATTTTATTTCAAATGAAAGAAAACATTAAGACCAAAACGTTTCACAGCTTCTCCGCCGCCATTAAACATTTTTGTTTCTTTCGCGAACTTTTATCGTCTACTCTACAAGAGATACAAAATAATTCGACATTTCTTTGTTTAAAATATATGAATAATAAGTCTTAATGAATGCTCGTTAAGTAAAATTTTCGAATACCATTCAAATTGGCCTCATTAAATGTAAATAAAGTAAATTTTCCGTATAATTCATATTGAAATGATGCCCATCGACCCGATGAACTTACTTTGACACGTGTAAATTGACCTTTTACGCAATATATAGCTTGTAAGTGTATAACGTTATATAACTTGTAATTTTATATGTTTTGATACATTGAAATTTTACTTATGTATAAGAACACAATTATTTCTTTATTGATTGCTCACAGAAGTAAAAAACATAGGTGGAATTTATTACTGAGGGAAGATTATGCACCTTTAAAATTTTTATCCTATTATTCCTCTCTGCTATTAGAGGTAGGCCAGAGAGCACGGAGCACCAACCTCTTCAAACATGCCCTCCAGAGGAGTCTTTATGTTTTTTTTATGATCTTTCTCCAGTATCATTAATACTGTGCTTTTAAGTCTTTCTTATTTTGCCATTCTTTCATCACAGTTTCGTTGCCCAAACAGCCTAGTACGATCTTCTTCATTTGCACCGTGACATTCTCACTAGCACCGCCTGTGTATTCTTTTATCGCGGATTCGTAGCATCAGCTAAACTGACAATTTCTATTAATTCCTTATCCAAATAAATAAAAACAACTGAATAATTCACCTAAGAATGATTGTGTTAACAAATTCCTGATTCTAGTTTGAAAAAATATGACATTTTATAAGTTTCTTCTATCTACAAATTGTAGTAAACACTTGTATATATATCTTCTAATATAATTTATTCATTAGAAGATATATATACAAGTGTTTATTATTATAACATACAAATAATGTTAACGATACCAGATGAAAGCTTTCAAAACCGATACGTACTCACCCAATATTTAATTTACATACAAAAGAGTAATCATCGATTATACTTATTATTAATACTAGTGGACCCGAACGCGGCTACGCCCGCTTGAACTATACGAATATTTATTAAATATATTTATGAAATTATTTAGAGTTTTCAATAGAGAGATGCGTTAAGCAAGCTCATTTTGGGTGACGTTTTCTAACAACAGACTATGCAAATCGTTGCTTAGCAACGGTCGCATACAGACGGTTGTTATTCATATGGCGGAATAAATTGCATGTCAAATTAATAAGTATTTTAATATATTGGTATATATAGAAAATATTACAAATATGAGAAAAAAGTATCCTATGTTCATCCCGAGACCCTCAAGTATCTCTATATGAGTATTTTGTCACAATTAAATTAGCGGTTTGGCCCTGATTGCGTAAAAGACAGACAGACAGACAGAGTTACTTTCGAATTTATAATATAGTTATGGATAATATCTATTATTAATAAAGTTTATTAACCTACCAATATGGTAGGACATCAAAGGACTTAGAAACTATGTATTGAATTTAGAACAATTGATCTAGTTACAGTTACTGTTTTAGAAACCTAGCTATAAATTTAACCATGTAACGTTTCCACTTTAAACCTCTTCAGTAAAATTTTATCTGGATTTTACTGAACATATTCCATTAAGTGAGGTCTACCCAAAGCTGGAGGACTTTGAGTGCACTCGTTTAACAATAGGTAGATTTTTATTGGACTCGCCTAATATAGTCGTAAAATATGGTTTTTTTTCTGATGACTTTGATAAGGTCTGGTTATATAAAGTAATTTGTATTGGTTTTTAGTTAAAGAAAATTGTAAAAAAATTTAATCCTTCTCATTAGAAGCAAGAACCTACCCAATTCACTTTCACTGTTTCACATCATGACAAAAAGTAAGGGTTTAATGTAATGGTTCTATTTTTTTTCACAGAATTAATTAATTGTAGAATATTCATAAAACATTTTTTTTAAAATTGTATTTTGAAGTAGTGTTATTTTAAAGTATATAATTTCATTTAATTAATAGCATTTATGGAATTTCTCATCTACTAGGTAGAAATGCTATATATGCCATATTATGGAAATATTACATTGTAATAAAAATAATACAAAAATCAAATAATTATTTTATACATACATTTAAGGATCTGTAATTTATTATATTGTCTCCTTTTCAATATTTTCCAAGAGTTCTCCGTTATGAAAAGAATCTTCCTTTTTGAAGTCACCTAAAAATGCTTTTTAATAAAACGTATAAAATTTTTACTAAAACCGAATTTGTCTCTTTTCAATTCAAGAGCAAACAAAATGGACGCGAAACCTATTTTTTATTCGAGGGTCACCCACAAAGTTCAATGTTTATAGAATTTCTTTGTTGCAATGTTTATTCAGCCCTTTCACGCTTGCGGTCAACGGGATAGCGGTCCAAATCACTTATGTGCGGTGAGGTGTTACGTGCGGGTAAAAACAAATATATATAGAGAATTGATTATGAGAAAAGAATTGAAAATAAAAGGGATGTAGTAGCCATTTTTTAACATAGTAAATATTAATTTATACATGAACTCGCTGTATCCCGCATGAAGACGGATAGGTAAAGAAAGCATACCTTCCCACTTTTCGCCGAATACTGAAGGAACTGCGTGTTGAACGGCGGTACTCAACGCTGCGGCTTACCTCGTTACTAAAGCGAAGAATTAAAAGTATTACCCAACCTGTCACGTTTACCGAAGCACGTTTGTAACGTGGTGAATGACTTCAACCGTTGCCAATCTGTCAATTGGTAATAAGTATTATATACAATTTTTTATAACTAATTCTATGTACTTACATATTACATTGGTTATTTATTATATATATGTAAATAGATAAGGGAAATATATACGGCAACCAAGACCAGAAAAATGTATGAAGAGGAAAAAAACAAATCTATTATTATTCACAGTAATAGCAGTTCATAGTTGCATTTCCTGTATTTTGCGGTCTCATCAGAGATCTAAGTTAGTGAAGCATCACTTTACAACTTAACTCTGCACTTTGTGTCAATATCTCCGATTTATAACTTTATTTAATAGTGCTATAATAAATAATGATATAATAAATAGAAATTGAGGCCAGTCGTGGCGTAGGGACACAAAGGTGCGACTGTAACGGCGACTGTGGGTTCAATTTCCAATCGAGGAAATGAAATATTCGCTTTGGTAACGAGGTAAAGCGCGGCATTTAGTTCTGTCACTTAACACGTAATGGAAATTGGGGAACGGAAGTGTCTTAATGGAAACACACACTAGGCTTTCAAGTTCCCTATGCCTACCCAGATATGTGCGTGATACTGCGTGAAGCTAATAAAATAATAAAAAGATATATTCGAAAATCGTTGCCAATATTATGTATAATTTTCCTTAAATATTAAAAATGTAGTCTCATCTCAATATAAAACAAAATGCAATAACAGAAGGGTCAAAGTAAATTATACTAAAGAAAAAATCTAATGCATAATAGTGAGAGAGGTCCCTGGGCGAAGATTCTTTACAAGTTCTTCAATATTGCTTTCAAATAACGTATCGGGATCACACTTAGTATAAGAGGATAAGAACGCATATACTTATATACATATATTTATAACAAATATAATAAGTATAGAATTTCTAAAAAAAAATTCTACATAAATCTATAAGGCCGTCGTGACCCATGCGACTGTAAACGCGACAGTAGTGGGTTCAATTTGGAAAAATAAAAACACTAAAATGTAAACGTAATGTACACATAATGCCTTAAGAATTAGGCGGAGAATAGCGAACCGAGTGTCTTAAAGGGAAACAGAGTGTCTTGTAGGTTCCCAAGTTCCTTCTGCCTGTATGTGCAGGATACAGCTTAAAAAAAGAAAAAATAAACATAAATTTTCACTTCTCAGGTTCATATCCAAGTTCTAGGTTCCCTTTGCCTACCCAATTATATGCAGAATACAGCGTGATGGTAAAAGAAAATTAAAATAATATTTAAAACTTCAACAGAGCGAAGCGGTAGCGAATAATAACTCAAAAACAAAAACAATATATTTCAGGACACCTCTTAAGAGAAGAGCTTTAAAAAATTGTTATTACTTTCTTATGATAATGAGGAAGGAAAACAAAAAACATATAAATATATTTTCATGAGCACGTTGAGGAACAGGAGCACGGCGTCTGACAGTAAACATGTAGGTTGTGGGTTCGATTCTCATTCGGAGAATGAATAATTTTTTTATTTAATTGTCTTGTATGTTGGAAGAAGCTAAAAACATTGTTTTTCTTTTTATACGCAGAGGAAACCTAATTATTATTTAAATTTTAAATCCCTCATAAATTTACTGATGAATTTAGATTTATAGTCTATTTTTTATACACGAAGTCCAAAAAACCGTATTGTATTTTTAAATTTTGGAAAAACGAAATTTTCTTCACCTATAAATAAAATTGTATTACTAGCACGAATATGGACAACTTTAGTCTAATGTCCAATTAATTGAAATAGCGGTAATTGGATTTCAAGTATTAAGCTCGGTTTAGTTAAATGTTTTGTCAACTTGATGTCACATTTTATACGTTAAATTAAAGGTTGCTTTTTGAAATCAAATAATGATTTTAAAATTAAATAATTAAATCAGCTTCACGCTGTATCCCGCACACAGCAGGGTAGGCAGAGAGAACCTGGTGTTAAGACATTATGCTCCCCACTTTCTGCGGAGTTCTGGAGGCATTGCGTGTTGAGTGACAGAACTCAACGCCGCGCTTTGCGTCGACACCAGAGCAAAGAAGTGGAAATATAAACGTTATTATATATCTATTATATTACGCTATTATAGTTCAAAAAAATATAAAAAATTGTAAATAGACCATTTCATATATATATACTTATCATGTTATTAATTATTACTGGTTATTTCCCCCCTTTTGAGGTCAATCCCCAGATATCGCACTAAATTTCAGTCACTGTTTCACTATATAATCTATATATATAAAAGGACTTGTCCTCACTGACTGAGGTAAGACGCACGCACAGCCGTAACCGCTGTGCGTAGAAACGTGAAATTTGGACAGATGTTTACTTTTGTAATCTGGACATCCACTAAGAAAGGATTTTGAAAAATTTTAACCATAAAGGGGTGAGATAGGGGTTGAAAGTTTATATGGAAAAAAATATAAATCGGCACCGATTTTTATAAAATTTGAAATTTAGATTTTTAAAAGTATTTAATTGAATACGTGTTTCATCGTTTTCTAGAATTCTCCCCCTAAGGGTGCAAATATGGGGTTGAAAGTTTGTATGGAAAAATCTTTAAAACGCCACGGATTTTTATAAAATTTGAAATTTAGACTCTTAAAAATATTTCATTGAACACATGTTTCGTGGTTTTTTAGAATTCACCCCTAAATACGCAAGCGAAGCTACGCGCGTCCGCTAGTATCTTAATATTTATATTCTTAAGACCTATTCGCGGCTCCGCCATACGTTTACTTATTTAATGAACTGAATTTAAAAAGTGAGTGGTAGAAGAAGTAGAGGGAGACCTCGGCTTTCCTTCGAAAATATAATATCATGGATACTGAAGGAAGGTCACGTAAAAAGCATAAGGACCGCCCTAGGGCATATAGGCCCGGCAGTAGGTTGATGACAGTGAATGAGGCGAGAGGTATGCAGAGACCATATCCTTCCATTCGTTCCTCCTTTCTCTCTGATTAATTCAATCACAAAGCTCATTATATATATCTTAATAAAATATTCTAGAATAAAAACTCTTTATTTTTATAATTCTAAAGAATAAGATGATAATAGCAGACAAAGCGTGTTTCTCGTTGAAAATGGCCGGATGTCATACTAAAGCGGATGCACGTACCAACAGAGCTGGAGTTCCCTACTCACTTGACAAGTTTATAACATGTTATAAATATATAGCAGTTGTTAGGATTTTTATTTATTGGATAAGCAATCTCTTATTTATGGTTGATAAATTGACAATTACAACGTAATGAATAAATGCTGTTGAACTAATTGTACTGAAATCAGTTTTTGATAGCTTTTTAATATGTTAATTCTTCTATTAATTAACAAAATATTGGACGTGGTTCGATCTTATATATTTTTTCGTTAAAAATTAAACAGCAGTAAAAACTTTTAATTTACTTACATTTAAATAAAATTCTTCTTTTTTTTGCTAACAACCATAAATTCATAGTAAATACTTTTTAACTGACTTCAAAAACCGAGGGAATTCTGTGTTGGAGCTCATATTTTTTAAATATATTTAAACCAAAAACCAAAGGCTAATAAAATTATGTATTTCTTTATTTTACTTTGCATCAAAAATAAATTATTATTTATATTCTCAAATTGATAATACAAGCATTTTCAAACAACAACAAGTTTGTGGAAAAGAAAAAAATCATTAATTATCAAAATAACTTCCTCAAATAGAATCTCAAGTGACATTAATTTGATATCGTGCAGCCCAGCCCTGGTTTACGTCGAAGTAAATATTATGAAGGTAATGGAAGCAAGACAGCTTTCAGCACGTAAAAAATGAAATAATACTTCCTTTTCATCTACGACCCCAAGGTTACGACAGGGTCTGAATATAAGTACGATAGCTGTGCGTTCGACTCCCATACGAGGAAAGTAATTATTTTCTTTTGGAGTTAGGAAAAATGCTGCGTTAAGTTCCACCACTTAACACGCAACGTGTCAAATATCAGGGAGAAAATTATTCTGTTATTGTTAACATGGCAGGTTATGAGTTCAATTCCAACTAGAGAAAATAAAATATATAGTATTATCATTTCTTCACTTTGATATTGAGGCAAAGTTCTACGTTGAGTTCCGCCTCTCAACATGGAATGCCTACAGAATTCGAAGAAAAGTGGGGAACGGAGTGTCTTAACACCAGGCTCCCTCAGTCTACCCATACAGACATAAATATAAAAAATAATAATTTCCATAGAAAATTAATAAAACTTATACATACAAAAAGCATAGAACAACGACATATTTACGTAATATAAGATTGTGAGTACCACATTGTGTACAGTTTAGCTAAATAAACAATATTTATTTAGTTCAATATGAGGTTTTCTTTGGAATATTGCCAGTTATCACATGCCGCAATAACAAGCAAATAGTGGAATGATAACAAATATCGTATGATATTGCTTTTTATTCAAGTGCCTTGCTATACCGGTTACCCAGATTCCCTCTGCCTACACTAATATGTGCGGGATACAGCGTGAAGCTGAAAACATATAAAAATTCAAGTTAAATGGCCTATATAAATATGGTATTTACTAAAATTCATATCTATACTAATACTAGTGGGCCCGGACGCGGCTACGCCCGCGAAAATTGAAGCCTAAATAATTTAAATAATTTTAAAAATAATAATAAGTGGAGATTTATTATTAGAAAAAATATCTGAGTAACTGAAATGAACAAACAAAAGAAGTAAAAGTAACTAAAGGAAATTCTTAATATTAGAAAAAGTACCTAAAGTTTGCCGTGCGCGAGTACTACACATTTTTTCTATATTAAATAATTATAAATTTTTGCGAACAATATTAAATAAAATCCCAAATGATTAAAATTACGATATTTCAAGTGTATATAGATGAAATGCTAAAAGTGACTATTATATTTATTTTCATAAGGATGAATATCAAATTATAGAAATCATCTATTTTTTGTTAATGTATACAAATCTATATCGGCGCGCGCCATGTATGCATTAAGCAAACTCACTTTGGGTGACGTTTTCTTAAAACAACAAACTTTGCAAGCTGTTGCTTAGCAACGCGTAGTGACGATTGTTATTAACATGGCGGAATAAATTGCATGTCAAATTAATTATTTTAATATATTAGTATATATCGAAAATATTACAAATATGAGAAAAAAAAGTATCCTATGTTCATCGGGACCCGGGACCCTCAAGTATCTCTATATGTGTATTTTATCACAATAGAATTAGCGGTTTGGCCCTGATTGCGTAAAAGACAGACAGACAGACAGACAGACAGACAGACAGACAGACAGACAGACAGAGTTACTTTCGAATTTATAATATAGGTATGGATAATAAAGCGGAAGAGTTTGTTTGTTTGTTTGTTTGTTTGAACGCTAAGATCTCTGGATCTACTGGTCCGATTTACATTGTTTTTGTTTTGTATGAAAGCTGCATTCTTCAGAAGTGCTATAGGCTATATAACATTACATTACACATATAAACTAATATATTTTAAAGTACTTTCTAATTTGACAAGCAATTTATTCTGCCATGTTAATAACAACCGTCGCGTCGCTACGCAACCGTTACCGCGACATTTTGAAATTATAATTTGCTGTATAACATTCTAATAAATAATTAAGGAGATGTCACTGATTCGAAATGACCTAGCCTTCGGGCGGCATAGTATGAGTATGACCGACGCGAAAATATTCTTATAGTTCAAGCAGGCGTAGCCGCGTCCGGGTCCACTAGTTATTAAATATACGAGTAGAGATAGGTAGGTACTTTAAAAGTTACTAGAACGTCGACCATATTCATTGTACTTCAAAGTAAATACCACAAACTGTAGAATATTGCCGTATTTCAAATATGCATTTGACACGTGTATTGTATAATTGTATAATATGGGTACTATTAGTTTATACAAATTTGGGCATTGTCCATTGTTTGTCTAATCCTATTCAATAATTAATTATTTTTAATTCTTTGCGCTGATAACAAGATATAAAGCGGCGGCGTTGCATTTATTAAGTTAGAGAAATGGAAATATACATTTTTATTTTTCAGGTATTTACGAAATAATAATACTCGTATGTATATCTTACAGTTTTTTTTATTTAAGTATAAAACAAAAAAAAGGATCCTAAGCAAAGAAAACCTCGTATCAAAACATTTCATTCCCTACTTTTTTGTTCAACCGATTTCAAAATATGAGTTATTGAAGTCAACGCCACACTAATCGGTAAGATTATAATATTTATATGATTTTACATATTATAATACTATAGCAATAACTATGGTGTATAAATTATGTATTTAAAGAGGTTGGCCGGAAGCAGATGGGTCCGAAGAGCTGAGAATCGAGTGTGGTGGCGAGAATTGGGGAAGGCCTATGTCCAGCAGAGGACAAAAGGTGTCTGTTGATGATGATGATAAATTTATATCTAATTGTTTTTATTTTGCCAGAAAAACCTGTAATCTGGATCGCTATATGCAAATTATTCCCATTCATAACTACTAAGAAAATATTTTTTATATATTTATTTTTATATCTATATAGGTATAAAGATAGAAACAAGTGAATATATTGTATTAACAACTTGCTTCTGCTCGCTTTTTCCCAAGGGACACATATTTCACGAGAGATTTTGCGGTAAAAACTTACCTACAAACTTCAACATACTCAATAAATTTTATTTAATTTTTTGCTTACTTAAAAGTTTAAATTACAAATTAATCGTTTCTATACAATAAAACGATCATGTTTAATATAAACTTTACAACATGTAAATATATAAGAAGCCTTAATTTATTTATTTATTTTTTTAAATAAGTTTATATTATCATTTCTTCGCTCTGGTGTCAATGGTAATGAGTTCCGCCACTCAACACATAATGCCACCAGAATTCTTCTTCGAAGTGTAGGCACTAGGTTGCCTCTGCCTACACTGCCTGCACGATACAGAATAAAGCCGATTTTAATAGTATTATTTCAATAGAATTCTCCTCAAACTTTTGGAAACAGAGTAATATTTCACGAAATTCAACCAAATGCTTTGTTTTATTCAAATCGAGACACGCATTCAACCATTTCCCAAGAGCTTTGTTCCTTTATCATTGGATGCAGAACTCAGAACCACCACATGCATACGATATCGTTCTCATACTTAGCATAGTATAGTTCTAGCCAATCTTAGTTCTAGCTTATTTACGTATTCTGTTTATATTTCCAAATTGATCTATGTAATTAAATTTATTATTATATACTATTTTATTATATATTTTTTTAGTTTCTCGTCGTATCCCCCATGTAAGACAGAACGAGCTTAGTGTTAAGACACCCCACTTCCCATTTTCCGCCGAATTCTGGAGATATTGCGTGTTAGCGAAAATCAACGCCGCACTTTTCCCTTCAAACTAGAACGAAATAGAAAATTTAAATTATTTCATTACTTCGAGTGGGAATCGAACCCATAACCGGACGCGTTTACAGTCACACTTGTGCCGCGGATTCAAAAGTATGTGATACACATAATTAAAACATGAATATCTCATACATTCATTTATTATTATGTTATGTATATGAAAAACATTAATTATAATATTCCAAAAATAACTAAATTAGAAATGTAAACACAATATTGATATTAATTTCTCAAAGCTAATTCGATATTAGGGATCAAAGAGGCGGCTGGGCTTGAGCGACGTATTTATACTATTTTTAAAACCAATTGGACCAATTCTGTAAAATAACTGACGTAGAGAGAACGACTGTTCTATCATTTTAATTCAAATTTTATACAGAATTAGCGGCCCGCCCGCGGCTTCGCCTGCGTGAACTACGTTATTATTAATTTCTGTCTCCCCAAAAACACCCCTTAGAAGGGCACGAATATGGCAAATTCCCGTCTTAGCGTGCACCTACGTCCTATAAGTAACTCCTATGCAAAATTTGAGATTCCTAGCACACGTAGTTTTTGAGAATTCGTGATGAGTGAGTGACCTTTCGATTTTATATATATAGATGATAATGAAATTTCAATAATATACTTATTTTATATTATAAATAATGTAGAAATCTTTATATATTTAAAAAGTAAACATCTACATATTTTAAGAGAGCATTCTCCAGAGCATCAGTTTCCAAATATACGTTCCTTAGGTTAATAGTAAACAATTTAGACGTATGTTTTCAGCTCGCCTCGCTGAATACACCCATAGCGATGTAATACAGGCTAACTAGAATAACTTGTGACGACAATCAATTGCACATAAAAGCTTTAAACGATATTAGAGTCTTCGATTTTTCACTTTTTTGCCATTCCGTATATATCTTCTTCCATATCTTCATATATCTTCTATTATTATTTCATAAACCATGTTATTATAGTATATTGAATGAAAAACTTTTGACAATAAATATATTTAAAAAAAAAATCGCTCATTACAGTCCTATTTTATTCGTAATTTATTTAAAAAACTCTATGCAGTAATTAAATTAGAGAACAAATTGTTATTAACACAAAGTAAAAAACTATATTTTACTTCATTGTATAGCGTGTTTTACATAAATATCCGATGGAAGGCAAGGCTAATAGACGCCAAATCGATCTCAGGGATGTTTATGTTTGGCTATTAATAATCTAAGAATGGTTTCTTTTGCAAAACAAATTAGGTCTTTCACTAAAATTGTGATGTACGTAGACGGTCTAGAGAGAACTTAGTGTTAAGACACTCCTCCATTCTCTTTCCGTGTTGAAATAAATCGTGAAAATGGATAAACGTCATTCAATTTCAACATTGACTGATTTTTTTCTTATTTTTATTGCTAATTTAAGGTTTGCTGAAGAGAAAAACAAATATAGAATTGCTTATAACCGTAAAAAATTGTGCATTCAAGAAAAAAATAGACCAATAATTTTTATATGTTTTTTTTTCAACCTTAACGCATCTCTCGGTTTTGTATATGATTTTATTTGATGAATTATAATAATTCATTCTTTTTTTTACCTATTTAGTGTTGGTTCACGTTTCTCTTGAGGATAGACATATGTTATTTATTAACCATTTTATTTGGAGCCAGTCGTGGCGCAGGAGCAGGAGGAGAAGCGGCAGGTTGAGGATATGACAACCACTTGAGACATTGCAATATTTAATATTTTTATATCTTCGCTCTAATAACGAGGCAAAGCGCGGCGTTGAGTTCCACTTCACGCAATCGTGAAAGCTGGAGAACGGAACGGAGTCCTAACACTAGGTTCCCAGGTTCCTTCTACCCGGTATGTAGAAAATTAAAGGAAACTACTTACTGAGTGTATTTGGAGTCTTTAGAAATACATTCTTCATATAATAATAACTTATTAGCTTTATAAACTTGTTGTCGCTTGCTTAACCAAAATGGTTACAAAGGAATATTAACAAAAGGCTATGTTAAGATTTGTACTTGTATTTTGTACAATTATAAAATTATTATAATTAACTTATTTAAAAAGTACTTTTAAAGTTAACCTCTAAAATTTTCTCAAAAGACTACGTATAAATTATAATTATAATACCTAATTTAGAGTTTTGATTTAACGAAAACTTTGTAGAATTCAGCAAAATAACAAACATCTCAGAACAATTTTATCTTAAGTAATAACTTATTTAATTTGTTCTTCTGTTAAATTAAAAAATATTTCGGCTTAATATATCTATCTCTAAATTGTATTTATCAAATTTTAAATTCGGAGTGCCTCAACACTACATTCTCCCCGAAACCCGATCCTCTGCTTATCCTGTTAAGTGTAGGATTCAGCGTTAAGCTTTAAAAAGAATAATTTTAAAAATCATTTAACTTCAATCAAATTATAAAGATATATAGATAGAAGCAGCACTGTTAATATTAGATAAAACATAAAAAAATATCATATTATCTAATTCAATTACAAAATAGCTACCATTACCCTAAGAAACCTTCGTGAACATTATGTGGGCGAAATTCTAGCTAAGCTTCCAATCTTAACCATAATATTTTCATTTCAGCTCTATATAATGATATTCTTAAGGCCTATACCTTATATGACAAAATAAGGAAGACATGTTCCAAGCGGGTTTTGTTATAAAATATCATACTAAAATAGACTTTTACATTTAAATTTTAGATATCTGTATTTGTGTTTTTTTATAGTTTATATATTTGTATAAGAAATATAACCTAAGGAACGTTAGTCTAATTTTTGTAGGTGTGGACGGTTCCCAAAGAGGCGCGGGTTCAAATCCCGCTACGTTCAAACTTCTATACGTTTTCTGTGTGTGGAATAGTAAAAAGTGTTAAAAATTATTATATTTTTTCTATTTATTTGTGACAAAAGCAAGAGAAAATAGCGTTAAAACAAAATAGCGCGAAAAGAGCGTTTAAATTCGTTCGTTCGTTCGTTTCTTTAAGTTTTTCTTTATTAATTGAATGATCGACAGATACACTTCTAAAATTACTGGCTCTAGAGTTGTAACTTAGTATGTAGGTTTTTTGTACCTTGGGCTTAGCATTATGAGAGAATTTAACGAAATTATTAATTTTAAAACATTATTAATCAGCAAAAAAATAATCAGTGAGGAACGAAGTGTCTTAACACGAGGTTCTTTCTGCCTACCCTGCTATGTGCGGGATACAGCGTGAAGCTGATTTAATTATTAATTTAACGGGAAAGAACTGGATATCAGACAAATATGTAAAGCCGTGAGGGTATATTGTTTAAATATACATCAGCTATATTAGGCTAAATGATTTTAGAATGACCCTTTAACATTTACATACTAAACACATTACGAATTATAACTTCAAATAATACAGTCCCAAATTCCTCTATCCAAAACCATTAATTCTCCAAAAACCATTACGTTCAGGTTCCACATACATCCATGCTAAATACTGATATTCCAAGTAATTATCATAGATATCAACTATACGTTATTGCAGATTTGTCTAAATTTTGTGCCATGCCAAAAAGTACAGAAATATAGGTTTTGGGTTTGATTCCCACTCGAGGAAATGAAATATTCAATACTATCATTTCATCGCTCTAGTGTCGATACAAAGCGCGGCGTTGAGTTCCGCCGCTCAACACACAACGCCTCCAACGTTCGCCGATAAGTGGAAAACAGGGTTTAGCGCTTGCCCTGCTACATGCGGGATACAGCGTGAAGCTGAAAATAAGATCACAATTATTGTACTTCACTAAACATTAGGGAACACATAGAAGAGAGAAATAAAGTGCCCTGACACTATGCTCTCTATTAATTAATTTGCTTTGCACACATCAAACTAAATATTATGGAAAATCTTCTAATATTTTTATACGACAAAGAAAATATAAAGTAATCTTATTAGGAAAAATATACATCTAAATATCTCTACACTCGAGTTAAGGTCTACTTAGTCATATAAAGAGATGATAAAGAGCCTCAAAATCTCCATCAACATAATGAAAGCGAAAACCTTATTGTCCAGAAAGTAAGTGAATCTACATAACACAGTGTCAGGGTTTCTATCACTCTCTTATTGGATTACTAAAACACATTCCAAAATCCAACAGTTACCGCTACATTAGGTGACCTATTTTCTCAACGTCGCAGTCCTTTTGTCCTTTTTTTATTGTTTTAAAGGAGGTTATCCTTCATTAGGATAATTTAATAAAACCTTTATTAATTTGTTGTATTAAAATATGAATTAAATTATACAATTTGTGGACACCTTGGCGAAATGGGGCAGCATCAGCGCTGATTTCGGTTGAGGGTTCGAGTTCCACTAGGGGAATTAAAGGCTGTTATTGGATTTGGAGTAACGAAACTAGGTGTTGAGTTTAGATTTTCTCTTATCAGGCTCACTTAGATGCCCCAATTTATATAAATATATAAATTGTAGTAGTTGCAATGAATTCGTGGCGCATGGATATAAGCGTGCTGTAAATACGATGGTTATGGGTTCGATTCCCTCTCGGGGTATGAAATATTTCATATTTTTTGTTTCCTCATACTGGTAAATACGCACGAGGCAAAGTGTAGGGTTCATTTTAAAAATGAGTAACGGAAGTATCTTTATGCTGGACGGAGTGTCTTAACACCAGTTTCCTTCTGCCTTCCTTACAAAAATCTCAATAAAATAAAACAGTTGTCTATTGAATTTATTTTGGAAATACTGACTAAATATATTAAAGTTATTGGACCTTCGTCTAAGCGACCTGCTTGTGACAACACCTAACCCTACTTTGCTAAAACTTGAATGAAAATAAAGGGACTTTATAAACAATAATTCCGTTATAACATAAATGTGAATTTAATGGAAATGAATATCGATTAATTTGACAGTCACTTCCCAGTCTATTTATACTTTTACGAAAATAGATAGGGTACGTCATGAAAATATATCTTCATAAGCCTATACAAATATTTCCTTTAGATATTTTTATAGAAAAAGTTATTTTTTAACGTCACCTATCTAAGAACACTTGGGCTGCTAAGAGGAATCTAACAATAACTTAATTATGTAAATCCGTTCAGCAGTTTTGGAGATATGAATTAATAAAGAATATTACATTCATACATACAGGATACGCGCGAAGAACATAACCCTTTATTAGCAGTCGGTAAAATCATATAGAGTTAGTTTATTTCACCGGTTTTTATGATGACAATGGATTTATTTTTAACAGAAAATTAAAGCACAAATTAGACAATTTAATTATATTATTTTATTTCTTATTATATTATACATTTTCCTTTACATTATTAAATATTAATTTGTACACCTATCTTATAAAGCCCTTAAAAATTAAACTTTAAATACATCGTCATTCGTCAACAAACAAAATTTTGTTTAAATTTACTATATATATTCAGTAACCATGAAATTATTTCCATAATAATATTTACATAAAAACCTAAGAATATAATTAGAACTGGAAAAGGTTTAATTATATTTACTTAAAACGTTAAGACTACTTTGTGATAGAACGTTGTGAATACTTCAATTTAAGTAAAATGTAAGACAAATAAAAAATATATATACGAGTACGTACAAAAACTGGGAAAAATGAGATAAATATTTTTTTTATAATTTATAATTTTATTGTAACCGTTGTTATTATCTATATATATAAAATCGAAAGGTCACTCACTCATCACGAAATCTCAGAAACTACAAGTGCTAGGACTCTCAAATTTTGCATAGGAGTTATTTATAGGACGTAGGTGCTCGCTAAGACGGGAATTTGCAATATTCGATTTCTAAGGGGTTGTTTTTGGGGTTGAAAGTTTGTATGAAACTTCGTTACTACAAATGCTAGGAGTCTCAAATTTTGCATAGACGTCACTAGGACGTAGTCATGGAGACAGAAATTAATAATAACATAGTTCACGCGGGTGAAACCGCGAGCGGGCCGCTAGTATCGTATATATATAAGATATTTTTATATGTGTTTTTACATATATAAGGCAACGGCAAGTAAGAAACGTAGTGTCTTAACACTACTCTGCTTTTTGCAAAAAAAAAATGTTATTTATTTAACAGAATTCTACGTACATAATTATTTACATGCATTTACAATAATTCACAATGGTTAAACAGAACCGACATAACCACTGAAATGTCAAAGTTGTATTAAAGTTCCCCAAAATCCCAGCAGGAGCTTAAATAGTTTAATCTATATTGACAAAGTAGTTAAACTGTTACAAAACGTGGACTGATAGCTTTATCTGTTGCAAATTACCCTTTTTTGAGCAATTATTTATGTATGCAATATTTTTGCAATTAATATTTTTGATGTCGAATTGTATTGAAATATCAATTTTTTTATGAAAATGTATGTACTTTTTTAAGCTTGTATTCCTTATACATAAGGATGTATCCCTTTGCAGGATGTGTAGATGGACCTGGGAACTTAGTAAGATACTCCACTCCCATTAGACAACACCGTTCCCCACTTTCCAGTGAACCTCGAATGGGAATCGAACCCACAAACATCGCGTTTATACGCCACGACTGTTCTCAATATGGTCATCCTCAATCCATCTATTTAAAAAAAACTGAGAACACAAGCGTCTGTTCGAAACTTTTATTTCATAAACTTTAGTCATAGTACCCACTTGCTTTAGACGCCTTAAGCTGGTAATATTGTAAGCTTGATGACAGTATACAACTGTTATGTTTTGAGTATGGCAAAAAGTTTTAAAATGTTAGAATTGGAACTAAAAGAGACGACTGTAATAATATATCTCTGTTTTTATTCTCTACAAATTCATTTTGAGGCTTAATTAACTATATTTGTTCTTCTTCTTTTCTTTTATTTCTCTTTGTTGTTATTTTTAGCAAATCGTGTTGATTAATAAAGAGGACTTGAAAAAACTCTCCTATCTTGAAAATGGGCATTACAACAATTATTATAAACAGAGATTTTATTTTTATATGTTTTAAAAGTCATCAATAATGAAGAAAATACATTTACAAATTATTTTTTATTTCCAAAATTGATTTTATTTCCAATATTAAAAAACAACTTAAAATATTTGTATATACCAATTTGTGTTGAACGGTGGAACTCTAAGCCGCACTTGAAACTGTTAAATATTTAATTTTCTTGATTGAGAATCGAACGCAGAACCTTTCACATTTGAAGTTGTAGGGGAGAGCGGGGCTAAAAGTTACCGAGGTAAGTTGTTCCGATGGAAATAATTTCGCGGAGAAAAGTGATAGGAATATTTAGTAACCATATAGTGAAATGCAATGTGATAGCGCACCCATGGCCAGCATATTGAACAATCCAGTGACACCCGAAACCAATGGAATAGCACACGGGTGTCGTTGGTGCACGATTGTAAATATTTTTGCATTTCATATTTTTGGTCTATCTCACAAATTTTAACGATTAGCCTCGAGTATGTTAGTGTTTTTTTCACATTATATTACCTACTATTTCGGAACACTATTTTTAAATTATTTATGTTTCCTATATCTTATTTATATTTAATTTTTTTCAACACGTGTTTTTGGGGCTAGATGTTCCCTTTTTTTGGGGCATGTTGTGACCTGTTGTTGTGACGAAAAACTTTCGCCAATTCATTTGTACCAATAATACGATGTAAATATTGTAATTTTTCATACTAAAAATATTGTAATTTAGTAACATGCGGACTTATGCTCGAAAATAACGAGGTTATGTGTCATATGAGTTGATGCAAAAAGCAGCGGATATAGTTTTCAAAGATTGCAGGAATAAGATAAAAACTGTTACCAAAGAATTACATATACATATTAAGTGCGAAAACCTAAAGGTCTAAAATTTTTGTTTATTATTTTGGTTTAACAAATTCAAAATAAGTTTTATTTTATGTAAAATTATCTTTTACATTTTAGTTCCGTTGTTTTTCGGTTCGGTTTTTTTTGTTCAAAATTAATTCTTTTTACGATTTTACGTCATAAGTAACCTTAAAAGGATACTTCTTAAACGAGTGTTGGTTGTGGTGGTAGTGGTTGTTAACGCGTGGCATCTGTTGTGATATGTAAAACTTGACTCAATTAGGTATTATTTTTGTGGAAACTAACATTTTGGTATATTAACAAGAAAATACATAAAAAATATTCGGCCGAATTGGGAACCTCTCCCTTTTTTGAAGTCGGTTGAAAATGAAAACTTCTTTTTTGAGGTTGGTTGAAAAGAAATGCAACGATGGGGAATCTTACTTCTGACAATAATTTTAACAAAGTTGTCCCTTGTAACTATTCCAGTATAATTGATATTTACTAAAATAAAAACAAATTTTCTCAATTTTGACCGGATTTTATAATCAGAACCTAACCAAACTTTCATCAAACTATCCTTAAAGAGTATCCTTTCAAATAAGAAAAGAATCATTAGAATCGGTTGGCGTGATATTGAGTTATTCGTCATTTTATCGCACACGTACCAATACAAATTAAATACTTATGTGATTTTCTCATAGATACCATTGTCAAAAATAGACCAAAAAAAAATTGGTTCCCACATGGAAAGCACTACCTTTCAAATAAAAAAAAAACATCAAAATCGTTTCACCTAATTAAAAGTTATGAAGTAACATACATAAAAAAAAGAAACAGTCGAATTGATAATCTCCTTTTCTTACAGAAGTCGGTTAAAAAAGATTTGCTTTTGCGCCTGGTAATTATTATGATACTGTTGATTATTCCTTAA